>WEDG01003558.1:0-71381 GCA_017591395.1 Schistocephalus solidus | reverse complement strand
GAAGAAAAATTAGAAACCGAAAGATTTTAAAAGATTTGGTTATGCAAAAAACTGTAATTTGCACGGCAATTAGTTTTTAAAAGAGCTAAGGAAGAAAAGGTGTTTTATGCACACCACGATACTTGTAAACATCCGAGCGTAAGCCAGATTTGAATACTGGAATAATAATAATAGAGTTTCCCAATAATCAGGAAAGAAACAATTCTAGAGAAAAACTGAGAACACTTTGCTCAGCAAAGGGAGAAAATCACTAAGCTGTTTAATAAGGGAATTCGGGATGTTGTCGGTTCAAACTGAGTATGGTTGATTAAAATGGCTGATTTTTTTCTGAATATCCGTCGGATCAAAATCAATGCAACTGAGCAACTCATGTGACATCAGGGCCATTAAGGGATGGGATCTGTTTCAAGGTTAAATTTTTGGCGTAGAAGTAATTTAACAATTCTGCTTCCTCTGTTTTGAAATCATCATTGCAATCGAGTTAGGGCAGACTGCCTTTGGGAGATTTAGCGAAAGAACGGAGGTGGAACACTTCAGCAACAGATGTGGAAGTATTATCATAGCTAAATGCAAGAGGCTCCCTGCACCTGTCTCCCGTGATCCTCATTTTTGAATCTTATTCAAATATTTGTGCTCTTCTTAAATGAACCGTAAACGAATATAAATAAATAAATAATATATTTAAGGCCCAGAGAGCCCCATAATTTCAAACTTAGTATCGTGGTTTAAATAAATACAAAGTGAATAATTGATGCCCTATTTAAGCAGCCATATTAAAAGCAGAAATGAATAATATAGGCATATCCGATTCAGAACGATTTGCCATTTTCAAGACAAAAGTCAACAATCTTTGAAATATACGGCGAACTAGAAAAGAAGCAGTAAAAATCTCATACGGTTAAATCGTAGGCGGAGTTCGGCGAGCCACCAATTCAAAAAAAACTAGGAGTAAAAAACTGCTTTACTAAAAAATAATATCTAGATGCATTGGGGGTAGTATTGTGATGTTGCTGACAACATATGAGGGTTCGCAACGCTCCTTGTCGGGTAAGAGATAAAATAGCAGTCAGAGCTACTGTTTATAACCACCAGTGGAAGTGAGAAAGGAGAAACTAATCATGGACAACAGGGTCAAAACGAAGGGGAAAAGTAGAGGTCACAACTTCATCATCGAGATGCGACCTTGCTGACTGCATATGTGAATGAATCCTAACACTGCTTTTGTAATTATTTTAAGCCCATTTTGAAGAAAGTGTGAGACAGTGGAAGAAGCAGTCTTTGATATAAATGTCTTTTGTATAATGAAATCGAGGAGGCCTTCTGTTAGGCCTCGCAGTATATTGTGTAAGAAATTTGGATAATTATTCGAAAAAAAGCTTGGCGAATCCAGAGTGCTTGTGAAATTATTTAACAATTCTTTGATGACCTGAGCAAAATCGAAATAGTTACTTTTTATTTCTGTCTTTAGAGAGGAGAAGACTGAAAAACAACAATGAATTAATGTGTTCTTAATGGAAATTCATAAAGAAAGGATGGACGCAATTAGTGAAAATGAAAGCTTAACTACTACTTGAGACAATTTTGAAAAGCAAATCGTGTTCAAAAAGCTCTCAAATTTTGGCAGAGAAGTACTTGCATGCAAGTTGATTTCTGGCAAATTAAAATCTTCTGCAATTATTTTGACATCAAACGGAGCTTCTATAACTTTTTTCAGAACTGGCTTTAATTGCCGGAATAACAAGGAGGATTATAGACACAGCGAATTATGCCTTTTTGTGCGGGTGGATTACTGAAACGAAACAAGTGTTTCCGGAAAACGAAGTAATGTTAAGATCGTAAGGGAAATGTACAAGAGACAATCTAATGTAAAGAAGACAACCACCGCGACTTTTTTCGACGCAGTCTCGTCAATATAAACTAAAATTATTGACATTGAGCAGCGAATCGGAAATAAGAGCATGAGCCCAAGATTATGTGATGCATATTATATCTGGGTCAAACTCAAAAGCTACAGTTATTAGTTTAGTCATCTTTTTTATGACTGACCCCGCTTTGAGTGAAACTGTACGGAGCGTATTTGTGGAAGGTGGGATACGCTCATAAGTATTTATAAAAAAGGAAGAATTAATGGTGTGGAACTAAACTGTAGGGAGGTAGGTGTGCGTGGAATGTTAAATTGCTGCAGTTTACAATTTGTTTAGCTGTTACTGTTAAATAAATTAGGATTATTGTAGATAAACATATTTTGGTGGTATCCATTGAGAGTAAGGCTATTTTTTGCGGTATCGAAAATAGAAGAAGGCCTTAAAATAGGATTTTGAGAATTATTGGAATAATATTGGTGGTTGAATTCGATTTGAAAATAGAACAAATTGTTTTGGAAAACTGTTACCATTAGAGGTAGAGTGAATAAATCTGGGAACCGGAGAAGTTGCTTTGAAGGGATAATTGCTTAGGACATTTTGGGTATGTAAAGTAGATGCTGAAGGGTATGGAGGTTTCCCAACTGTAATGACACTTTTCATTTTGGAACTTAAATAAGAGGCATACTTATACTTGCCCAGGGTATTTATTTATTTATTGCCAGTTTACAGACAAGTTCAAAAGAGATATAGATTCGAGGGTTGAGCTGACAGTGAAAAAAACTCCTGATCATTTTTCAACTGTTTTCAGGCGAAAAAAGGCAGCTAATTGAGGGATTAAATTTCAGGACAGAGAAGTGTTGACACAGGTGCACGGTGAAGAACTTCTCCTTTCAGTACTATGGATCCGGTATTTGCACAAGCAGATATGTTGGCGAACGGTTGTTCACTGTTGACTGAGGACTAAGCCAATTAAGGTCTGAAGAGCCGCAATATTGCCCTCAGCATGAAGTCCAGCACATGATTCACAGTCAGTGAACGCCATCAGAACGGAATAAAACTTCCACAGAGTTGGCAAACAATATTTTGTAAGATGTCCTGAATGAAGAAGACTAGTGACAGCTCTCATAAACAAGGAATAGCTTTGCTGAATTTTAGTACTTCTGGGTCGCTTAATCCAGATTGCTATTGCGTTTACCGAAAAAAACTGTCGGTATCTAACGGTGCGTGCCAAAGTAAGAAATAAAAATACATGTCGATTAATGGTGCGTCGAGAGATATCGAGCTGCTTCAAAGATGTAAGGAGTTAAAGCTACAACTGTTTAAACGTTTTAACCGTTATATTAGTCCCTTCTGTACTCTGTATAGCCGCAATGGGTCGAGGCATGTAAGCTCACAGCGTTGTTGGTTATACAAGTGTTGGTGTTCTGAAAATAAAAAACAATTTTGTAAAGAAGTGTTCGACTGATTCTATGTTCTTCCGTTCACTAGCGTGCCGAAGGCTAAATAGAAACGAGGAATTTTCCAGACTAGGTCTGATATACATTTTATAAAGACTGATTCTAATATTGACTGTTTTGAAATTTCTGAGTTTAGTGAATAAGAATAAACCCAGTAGTTTGACGTGCTTTCGAGACAATCAGGGCACAGTGCTCTGACATATTAAGAATAATAGAATATGATATGCCATTATCCTTTTTTAACTCCGGGCACATTTAGGTCATGACCGTTTATGATTAGGTGGGACTGATCGTTGTCACCAATAACCATTATGGAGCACTTGTGCCAAGAAAGCGAAAGGCGACATCTACGACACCCCTGAGCGAAGGCCTGTAGATCCTTTTTTAAGAACTCAAGCACGATTTTGCTTTTGACACGTTTATATCGATAGGCACTTTTTTAATCCTCAAAGTACAGAAAAGGCCTACCATACTGAAAATAATCAGGAACATTGTTCACAAAGAGGCAAAATAGATGCGGGCCGAGCACGCTACCCTGAATACCTCCGTTCCTCACATGCGTGGGGTTGGAGATAACATCAGACAATTTAACCCGTTACGCATGAGCATTCAAATAGGATGATATTAAGTTCAGAAGCTTGTTACCTATGCCAAAAATGGCACGTTTCAGCTGTAGGAGATCATGGTCAACATGATCAAAAGCCTTCGTGAAATCAAAGTAAACGGTGTGAATTGCAAAACCGCTGTCTCTAGATTGTAGCACATGATCAAAGAAAGAGAGCTGGCAGGTGTCACAAGACCTTTTTTTTCGAGAAAACCATACTGAGCCGCATTAAGTAGGTTATTCTCTGTTAGGTGACACATCATCTTGTCTTTGATCAAGATCTCTTATATCTTCGAGACTACTGACAGTGTATTTATTAGCCTAAAGTCGTCAAATGGCGTAGGGCGTCCATGTTTGGGTAAAGGCAGTATGTGCGATTCCTTCCGTAAAATAGGGAAGGTTTCACTTTCAAGAACAAGATTAAATATTTTATACAGAAGGGACGGAAATATATCAATTGCACCCGCCTTTAGAACGCTAACCTTGACGCCATCTGGTCCAGGACTGTAAGATTGACAAAAACTCCGAACGGGTACGGTCACGTCCCAGAGGGTAAAAGTTATGGTTTCAAGGACGTTACCGTTCCAAACTCGGAAAGGGAGCGATAGTATGTTCACTAAACTTTATAGACAAGAAAGCATTGAACCTTTCAGTATTCAACTTAGCGTCAGCTATAGGGTTTCCTAAGGTGTCTCGAAGTACGAGGTGCTGTGTTTTCTTCTGCTCTTTTACTGTGTGCTAAAAGAGTTTTGCAACATTGAAAGAAGGGTTTTCGGCAAAGTTGACCTTATCAGCTTTTCGGTTTTCATCAGACAGCCTCTTAACCTCTTCAAAGAGTTGTTGGATCAAGGGTAGGATGGAAGTGTCGTTTTGTAGATAAAAACGACGGGAGAGTCTACGCAGTCTACGGCGGAATGATAAAGGGAGGTAGACTTCATCCTTGAAATTAATTATTTTCTTATGGGGAACAAAACAAGAAATGGGTGGCCCTTGATCCAACAAATCTTTGAAGAGTTTAAGAGGCTGTCTGATGAAAACTGACAAGCTGATGAGGTCAACTTTGCCGAAACCCCTTCTTTCTATGTTGCGAAGCTCTTTTCGCGCACAGTAAAAGCGCAGAGAAAAACGCAGCACCCCGTACTTCGAGACGCCTTAGGAAACCATAAAGCCGACGCTTAGTTGACAACAGATAGCTTCAATGCTTTATTGTCTAGAACGTTTAGTTAAAATACTGTCGCTCCCTTTCCTCACATCCGAGTTTGGAACGGTAACGTCCTCTTCACCATAACTTTTACCCTCTAGGACGTGACCGTATCCATTCGGCGTTTTCGTCAATCTTACAGTCCTGGACCAGATGGCGTCCCGGTCAGAATTTTAAAGGCAGATGCAAACGATATACTTCTGATCTTGCCTGTAAACTGGCAATAAATAAATAAGATATGTTATCTTGTTCTTGAAAGTTAAACCTTCCCTATTTTACCGAAGGAATCGCACATACTGCCTATACCCAAACACGGACGCCCTACGCCATTTGACGACTTTAGGCCAATAAATACACTGTCAGTAGTCTCGAAAATATAAGAGATCTTGATCAAAGACAAGATGATGTGTCACCTAACAGAGAATAACCTACTTAATGCGGCTCAGTATGGTTTTCTCGAAAAACGTTTTGCGACATCTGCCAGCTCCCTTTCTTTGATCATGTGCTCCAATCTAGAGACAACGGTTTTGTAATTTACACCGTTTACTTTGATTTCACGAAGGTTTTTGATCGTGTTGACTATGATCTCCTACTTCTGAATCTTCCCCCTCTTCGGCATCGGTTACTAGCTTCTGAACTCAATATCTTCCTATTCGAATGCTCGCGCACAACGTGTTTAAATGTTTGATGATATCTCCAACCCCACGAATGTGAGGAGCGGAGTTATTCAGGGAAGCGTGCTTGGCCCGCATCTATTTTGCCTCTTTGTGAACAATGTTCCTGATTATTTTCAGTGTGGTAGGCTTTTTATGTACATTGAGGATTTAAAAGTTGCCTATCGATATAAACGGGTCGATCGCAACATCGTGCTTGAGTTCTTAAAAAAGGATCTACAGGCCTTCGTGCAGTGGTGTCGTAGATGTCGCCTTTCGCTTTCTTGGCACAAGTGCTCCATTATGGTTATTGGCCACAATGATCAGCCCCACCTAAGTATAAACGGTCACGACCTAAATGTGCCCGGAATTACAAAGTTTCTGGGCATATCATATTCTATTATTCTTAATATGTCAGAGCACTGTGCCCTGGTTGTCTCGAAAGCACGCCAAAGTAAGGATTTATTTTCAGAAATTTCAAAACAGTCAATATTAGAATCAGCCTCTATTAAATGTATGTCAGGCCTTGTCTGGAATTCTAGCCTTTTGCTTGCTAGTGAACGGAAACAGATAGAATCAGTCTAGCACTTCTTTACAAAAAGTAATTTCTATTCAGAAAACTAAAACCTCTACTACCAAAAACGCTGTTAGCTTACAAGCCTTGACCCATTGTGGCTTCGTAAGTTAGAGAAGGGACTATTTTTACTGTTTTTACTTTTAATTTTATTTTCAACCCCCTTACATCTCTGAGGCAGCTCGACCACTCTCCGCGCACCAGTCATCGAGATGTATTTTTATTTCTTCTTTTGGCACGCACCGTTAGATACCAACAGTTTTTTTTCGGTAAACGCTATAGCAATCTGCAATAAGCTACCCAGGGGTATCAAAATGCGGCAAAGCTATCTCTTTTTTACGAGAGCTGTCACTAGTTTTCTAAATTCAGGGGAACCTTCCAAAAAGTTTGGGTGCTGACTCTGTGGAAGCTCTATTTCATTCTGATGGCGTTCACGGACTCTGAATCCTGTGCCGGACTTCATGCTGAGGTCGACAGTGAACAGCCGTTTACCAACATACCTGCTGGGGCAGAATACGTGATCCGTAACAATGAATGGGGAAGTCCTTCACCGGGCATCTGTATCAACGCTTCCTTGTCCTGAACTTTAATCCCTCAATAAGCTGCAATTTTTTTCTCCTGAAAAACACTTGAAACATCGAGCAGGAGTTTTTTTCACTGTCAACTTGACCCACTACTGTACATTTTTTGACCTCTCCTGTAAACAGGCAATAAATAAATAAACAAATCTCGGAGCCAACAGCTCTCTTATACCGCGGTAAATTTTCGATAGTCTAACGGTAGAAATGTAAGTGGTTGTTTAACATAGATACATCTTCCTCCGGCATTTATAAGTTTATGAGATTGAAGAGCTGAGACCGGAATGGATGGCGTTGAATGAGAGTGAGGTGGACTCGACCCAGTTTTTTGGACAAAGGTAACCAGAAAGGAACACAAGGAAAACTACTTGTGAAATGGAAAAGCAGTCGATCTTGGCACGTAAGATGGAGTCACTGCCATTAAGGGTGGGTTAACGACATAGTTGAAACCTACTGAGTATGAAATTCCTGTTCGCGAGTTAGAAGGCGTTAATGGATTAATTTGAAGAAAAATGGGAGGTTAAGTTAAGGGGGTTTTCGAACGGGACACCAAAGGGGATTGCTTTACCGTCTCGTTGGGGTTTGCATAGCCATGATCGGACTTATGGATAAAAGATTCAGATGCCGAAGACCTATGCGGGAGGGGAGACTCATTTCTTCACAATTTGTTTTGCAATTTGTAGATAACGAGAAATGTTTCGTCGTTGTGCAAAGATGGAGTCCACCTTAATTGGTGAAAAAATGTTGACTAATGTAGGTGAATTTTTGCTTCGTTAGGAGAGGCGTTTGGCTTCCACTATGTTGTAGCTGAAGCCACACGAGTACAGGATGTCTGCGGCAACGTCAATAGGTCATCTGTCTCGGAAAAGTATTTTTTAAAAGAAAATTATAAGTTCTTTTCTGTCCATCAAATGTTTCACTGGCAACCAAATGGACGAGAGTCCAGAGGCCGACATTCCTGAGAGGGAATAGCAGAGATGTTACGGTCGAAAATGTTCCCCAGGGTATTGAGAACTAATCCAAACTTTAACATAAAGTCATTACAATTTCGCAAAGCAGATTGATCAAGCTGCTTAGCTTTAACGACTGGTTGCTTACTGGATTCCATTGGCATTGGTGCCATGTTTTACTATGGGTTCTAATTGCGCGTGAAAAAAGTTTCGCTACATTTAACGAACGGTTTTCGACATATTTGACCTCCTCAGCTAGCCGTTTTTCTTCGGTTAGCCTCTTGGCCTGCTCAAAAAAATACGGTGAATCAAGGGCAGAACGGAAATGTCGTTTTGCAAATGGAATCGACGAGAGAGTTTACGCAACCTACGGCGAAAAAGATAAAGGGAGATAAACCTCATCCGCGACATTAATTAATTTCTTACGGGGAAACAAAAACGAGAAATAAGTGGATCTAAAACTTGGTAAAGCATACCGGTACAGGTGTTCACATCCTGACACATAAAGAAATTAGTCCAGTCGTGGAAGTTAAGATGTATCAATAATTCTGTCGAAAGCGCTAATCGAAAATCGAAGAAAAAGCTATATTTCTTGGAAGGCGTTTCATCGGTTTCGAGTTGTAGTGTAGAAACAACGATATCATGGTCTGAGCTCCCAAGTGGGCCTAATGATGACACTGTCAAAGGCAGGCAACCTCTGCAGAAGATTAGATCAAGTATGCTTGATCCTCGGGTAGGGAAGTCAACAACCTGGGTCCACATACCAATATCTACGGCCTCGAGAAAGTCCTCGAACTTTCTGGGGCAGGAGGGAACCGGAAACCAGCGAATGTCAGGAAGGTTGAAATCACCTGCAATTAAGCAATACTTAAAATTTAAGTCAACTGCGGCATGGAATGCTTGTGCGAGACGAAGATCGAAATCCTCACTGGTATTGGGCGGGCAATAGACACAACCAATGAGTAAAGTGTTCCTATTTTTTAAGGTTATTTGAAGCCAGCAGCTCTCATCAACCGCAGTAAATTGGTGATGATCTAAGGTCCGAAATTGCAGCGCTTGTTTAATATAGATACAGCTTCCTCCACCACGACTATTACGACGATCATTTCGAGTACAATTATAACCTATAAGAGAGAGTTCGGGGTCGGCTACGGGAGGTGTTGCCCATGTTTCAGTTACTAAAACGATATCTGGACAGTGGACAAAGACTAGAGTCTGAAGCAGGGGCATTTTATTGAGCAAGGATCTAGCATTTAGAACGAACAGTTTAAGTGGGCAAGGTGGTTGTTTTTTAGGGAGAGCGGCTAATTCATCCAGTGGTTCACGGGCCACTGAACGTTGGGGGCGGGTGCTCCCGCCCTGTACTGGAAAAAAGGTGGGATCATACGCGTCTGATGCGGGTGAATCGGATTCCATTGGCAATCCTGTAGTTGATGACAAATTGACGGCTGATAGTTTTAACGTTTTCTTGTCCAGAACATTTATTGAAAATTCGACCGCTCCCCCTCCACCCATCCAGGTTCGCACCGGTGCCGTCCTCGAAACCATAACTTTTACCCTCTGGGACGTAACCGTAGCCATTCGACGTTTTCGTCAATCTTATAGTCCTGGACCAGATGGCGTACCGATCAGTATTATAAAGGCAGATGCTAATGATATTTTCCCGTCACTTCTATGTAAGATATTTAATCTAGCTCTTGAAAGTGAAACCTTTCCCAGTGTATGGAAGGAATCGCATATTCTACCTATCCCCAAACGCGGCCAATCTACGTCATTTGACGATTTTTAGGCCAATCAACACACTGTCCACAGCTTCGAAAATCCTGGAGACCTTGATCAAAGATAAGATGATGTATCATTTAACTGAGAATAACCTATTGAGTGCAGCCCAGCATGGGTTCCTCAAAACTAGGTCTTGTGACACATGTCAGCTCTCTTTCTTTGATCATGTTCTACAATCTAGGGATAATGGCTTTGCACTTTACATAGTCTATTTCGATTTCACCAAGGCCTTCGATCGTGTTGACCATGCCCTTCTTCTCCTGAAACTCTCATCTTTCGGTATACGTGGTAAACTTCTGAGCTTGATATCTTCTTACCTGAGCTCTCGTACACAACATGTTAAGATCTCCAAAATGCTATCTCAAACTCGGCACGTGTGAGGAGTGGAGTTATTCAGGGTAGTGTGCTAGGCCTGCTTTTTATTTTTGTCTTTTTTTGTCAAGGATGTGCCAGGTTTATTTCGAAATGGTAGGCCCTTTATGTATGCCGACGATTTAAAAGTTGCCTATCGATACAAGCCGGCAGATCGTGACACCGTGCTTGATCTATTAAAAAATGATCTCGAGGCCTTTGCCCAGTGGTGCTGCACATGGCGCCTTTCCTTTCTTGGCACAAATGTTCCGTTATGGTTGTCGGTGACAACCATCAGCCTCATCTAAGCATAGATGGCCACGATATAAATGTACCTGGCGTTGTTAAGGACCTGGGCATATCATATTCCAACGGTCTCAATCTTTCAGAGCATTGCGCCCTGATTGTCTCCAAAGCCCGCAGAACTGCCGGGTTTATCCTCCGAAATTTTAAAACTATTGATATTAGACTTCGCCTGTATAAAATGTACGATAGACCTGGCCTGGAATACTGCTCGTTTCTATTAAGCCTTCTGCGCGCTAGCGAACGGAAGAAAATAGAATCGGTCCAACACTTCTTCACGAAAAGAATTTTATCGTTGGAGCACCGTAATCTGTCGTATCAAGAACGCTGTGGGCTTGTTAACATTGATCCCTTATGGTTTCGCCGAGTGCAGAAGGGACTATTTTTTTGCTGTTTAAGCTTTTTGAATAATCGTACATTTAATCCCCTTATCACTGTGAGGCAGCTTGACCATCCTCGGCGCAGCAGTCATCGCAATGTCTTTTTTTATTTCTTCCATTAGCTCGCACAGTTAAGTATCGACGGTTCTTTTTGGTAAACGCCATGGCCATGTGGAATAAACTTCCCCATAATATAAAAAGTCCAACGGATTTATTCTTTGTTTAAGATTACCATTACTAGTTTTTTTGCATTCAGAACAGTTTCCAAGAATTCTGGGCGCCGACACGGTAGAATCTGTTTTTCCTGTTCGACGGAGTGCGCGGCATCTGAACTCGATCCCAGGTGTTACCTTGAGGGATACGGCACCGTCTCTGCAGCCTGCACCCATTGACTTCTTCGGTAGACAGTGAGCGACCGTACACGGATGCTTTCTTGCCTGAGGCAGAATCCCGGTTCCTAGCAAAGACAGAGAGACTGCACACAGACTGCAATTGTGTTAGCCCTTCCCTGATCTGAATTGCTATCATCCTTATAGGCGGCAGTTTTTTCTCTTGAATAACATGAAAATAGGAAAAAACACTTATAATGATATATATTCAGGAGTTTTTTTTCACTGCCAGCCTCTACCCACTGAATATTTCATCTGACAATGCCTGTAAACCGGTATTAAATACAACTATTATTTTATTATTATTATTATTATTATTATTATTATTATTATTATTATTATTATTATTATTATGCATAGCGCTGCTGTGACTACTAAATGCAACCAAGCAACGCTTCGGTTCAGCGGCTGAGAGCTTGCAATGAGCTGAGATTTTCTTTCTCATTTTGCTTGGAGGAGGCTATATTTTTTTAAACTTTGAAAAAATCAGGCAAATGATTTTCTGCGACAATCTAGCAGATCTTGCGATTGAATTTAAGCGATAATTTAATGGTTGTCGAAATATACACTGTTTGAGGACGTTAGGATGCACAAAATATGAATTACAGAATTCAATTGAGAAATAAGCAGGCAAACACTAGCAAACTCAAAAGGAGAATGACAAATTAGATTCCAAACAGACTAGGTCACATGGAAATATTTTTCATAAAAACAAATTCTGAAGGATTATTATCTGAAACTATTCATTTTATGCAATATCTAACGTATCTTCGAATAAGGGGACATTTATTTTATTTTATTTATTTATTGCCAGTTTATAGGCAAGGTCAAAATAAATATACAGTAGAGGGTCAAGCTGACAGTGAAAAAAACTCCTGATCGTTGTTTCAGGTGTTTTCAGGAGAAAAAACTGCAGCTTATTGAGTAATTAAAGTTCTGGACAGGGACGCGTAAACACAGGTGCCCGGTAAAGAACCTCTCCATTCAGTGTTACGGATCCGATATTCTGCACCAGCAGGTATTTCGGCGAGCGGCTGTCCGCTGTCGACTGAGAAATAAGCCGATTGTGGTCTGCAGCGCCAGTAATTTTTCCCCTCAGCATGAAGACCGGCACAGGATTCAGAGTCCATGAACGCCATCAGAACCGAAGAGAGCTTCAACAGAGTCAGCACCCAAAAGTTTTGGAAGGTGTCCTGAATGTAGAAAACTAGTGACAGTTCGCGTAAACAAGGGATAGCTTTGCTGAATTTTTGATACTTCTAGGTAACTTATTCCAGATTGCTATAGCGTTAACCGAAAAAAACTGTCGGTATCTAACTGTGCGTGCCAAAGGAAGAAATAAAAATACATCTCGATGACTGGTGCGCCGAGAGTGGTCGAGGTGCCTCAGAGATGTAAGGGGGTTAAATGTACGACTGTTAAGTAGTTTAAACAGTAAAAATAGTCCCTTCTGTAATCTGCGAAGCCACAGCGGGTCAAGGCTTGTAAGCTCACAGCGTTGTTGGTAGGACAGGTTTCGGTGATCTGAATAGCAAACTCTTTATGTAAAGAAGTGCTGGACTGATTCTATCTTCTTTCGTTCACTAGCGTGCAGAAGACTAAATAGAAACGAGCAATATTCCAGACTAGGCCTGACATACATTTTATAGAGGCTGATTCTAATTTTGACGGTTTTGAAATTTCTGAGAATAAACCCAGTAGTTTGGCGTGCTTTCGAGACAATCAGGGCGCAGTGTTCTGACAGATTAAGACTACTAGAGTATGATATGCCCAGATCCTTTATAACTCCGGGCACGTTTAGATCGTGACCGTCTATGCTTAGGTGGGGCTGATGGTTGTCGCCAATAACCATCACGGAGCACTTTTGCCAAGAAAGTGAGAGGCGCCATGTGCGACACCACTGAGCAAAGGCCTGAAGATCCGTTTTTAAGAGCTCAAGCACAATGTTGCGATCAACCGGTTTATATCTATAGGCAACTTTTAAATCGTCAGCGTACATAAAGGGCCTACCATACTGAAAACAATCAGGAACATCGTTGACAAAGAGGCAAAATAGAAGCGGGCCGAGCACGCTGCCCTGAATAACTCCGCTCCTCACATGCGTGGGGTTGGAGATAACATCAGAAATTTAAACAAGAAAATGTGAAACAGTATGGGTGAATAATCACACTGTAGAAACTAACAACGAGGCTACGCAGGCTGTGCTCTGAAATATAGATTTCCTAGCAGTAGATAAGTTGAAAAAAACAGTGGTCACCTCAGAAAATTTATTGTTGTATATAAAATGTTTTTCCACAGTTTTAACTAAGGACCTGTATACGTGCTTGAAAAAATGCTTAGTATAACAGATCCACCTAACTAATAATGAGGCTTTGTCGGGTGAAAATGTTAACAATTAAGATTTCCTGCAAGTTTGTAAGTCAACAATAAGAGTGATTACCGCAAACAATTTATTAATGTAAATCAAATGTTTTCCACAATTTTAACTACTGATCGAGTTACGCGCTAGGAAAAACGTCTTAGTATATTAGATCTACCTGACTAATAATGAGGCTGTCAGGTGAAATTTGACACTAAAGAATATCATCTGTTTGAGAGGACGAGCACGACACTAAGGAGGTGAAAAAGTTTTTAAAATGCAAATCTTTATCCAAAAATCAATAAATAATTTAAGGCAGAGATGAGGAAATCCTGAAAAAATAGAATTTTCACTTATATAGCAAGGTTTGTGAGGTTTGTGAAAATAGGGATATAGACGAGTTCTTCGACTCCGTTTAAACCAATGATGTCTTTCCGCGTCTTTCGGCGATTGGCTTCTGCAGACGTCAGGGAAACGTTTAGACATACCTGTAAAAACTCGATTGCGCAGGCAGCCAATAAATGACCACTTGTCAGTGGAGCCGGCCCAGCAGAAGTTTAGGCACAGGGGGGTTCCAATGAAACTTGTCAAGAGTTTCCGGACGAACTCTCTTTCATTTCTTCCCCCTACCACTGACAACCTTTCTATATACAAACAACGAATAGCGTTTAGAAATAAATATATCCAAACCGCCTCATTGGCATAATTCTGTGTCCTACTCATTCCTCCAAGGAAGTCATTGTAGGCCTCTTCGGTGCACAGGGGCAAACGACTGATTGATTGGCTAGCTGTGTTGGGGACAGCCATCGCCCTTATTACCTTACGCATTTCGTTTAAGGCTGCCCACAGTTGTTCCATGTTGCGAGTCTGCCTTTCATCTATGATAACAACTTTTTGACAAGGTCAAGGTTAACAACAATGACAAAAGTCGTACCATAGCAATTCCATGTCCTTTCGTAGTTTCTTGATTGAAGGTGAAAGGACACCTTCAGATCGTTCAGTTAGTAGTCTGAGGTATACATTAGTAAAAAAATGCTAACTGATAAGTGGACGGCGCAGAAGGTCGTACTGGTGTAATCCCAGGCATTCATGGGCCAGAAATATTCTCATCATTCAAAGGCCTAAAATTAAAAATTTTGTCAAAGGTTCTTACTGCAGACGTTCCGCATTGTGAAGGGATAATATTGCTGTCTGGCATTTGCGGACTTCTTTCAATTTGCTGCCACCACCCATCTCCGTTACAACCACTAAAACTAAGCATTCAGCAGGCAAGCCTCGGTTTGCGCAAGTTCTCCTTTCCTGTAAGAGTGGTCAAATCATGCAATGCCCTTCCTGAAGATGTTATGATGTCTCCATCGTCTGAAAACTTTAAAAGGAACCTTCGCAGATTTATGTTCCAAAATGAACCGGAGCTATGAGGGATTTAACCTACCTCTCAAAATTCTAGCCAAATTGTCATATTTTATGGTTACCTTTCATTTATTGCCACCCACACTTAAGTTCTTGTTACAAATAGGGTACTCAAATGCCCATACCTATTTTCCTCAATAAATTGAATTAAATAGAATTGATTTGGCAAACGCTTTTCAACAAAGATCGTATCAAAACGCAAAAAGTATATACTGGAGATTATTAAGAGCTCCTGGGTGAATTGCGACTTGAAAATCGTTACCCGGTGGTTATAACTTTAGCTATCTATGAATCATTGCGCATCATTGAGCAAAGTCAAAAGGAGTTGTTTTAATAACTAACGTAAAGTATACAAGCATAGAGTAGGTTATTCGGTTCCTCGCATACAGGACATTTGGCGAGCATGTCTTCTTCCGATGGCATAAATGTCGCGATCCCGACTTATCATTTCCTCCATGTTCTGGATAATAACACGAATGTCACCAGACTGGTTTCTGGCCCCGCAACATTTTTTAGAAAAAGTCATGAAAAGTACGTTAATGTTAATTAGTTTTGTTTACCAAGCTTTAGAATTATCAAATTACCCCAAAGGATGATTACAGTGACACCAAAGGAATACTGCATAGTCTCGAATCCCGTGAAGAAAGACGAAAATGGTGACATTGTAATGGACGAATTCTGCCAGGCTTCAATGGCTTATGGAGATGTAGAGTACCGTTTTGCCCAGCCACCTTTTCCACTGTATTCTGGTGAAGAGATCATCAAGGAGGTTACGAGCCTTACCGTTCTTGCTCAGAACAAGGCACTTTTACTATCTGCCTTGATTAATTTTAAGTCAGGGGATGGTGTCGACCACGTAGCTGGAGAACAGTGGCTTTTTAAAGGTCCCGGTATGTTAAATTGATTCCTTCCCTTACAATATAAATGGCGGCATATTTGTGGAAAGCTTTCAGTTTCCCAATCATTAAGATTCCTTTTGGAAGGCCATTTCATAGAAAAACACGCTAGGGGGCTACAAAATAGAATGAAATAATATCATTCTACTTCGTCTTCCTTCTAAACGAAACGGAAAACAGTTTACGGCAGTCTGTAGACTGGTGCAAAAAGTTTCTGGTTTAGTTTGTCAATAATAACCTTTATCACAATCTGGTGAACAGAAACAATAACATCCGCACGTACAGAGTGCAGATAGTTCACAGACGGCGTATAGCAAATAGGTCCTAAGTTCTCCATCAAACCGAAGTTCGTCAGTTTCTCATCAAGCACTTAGAGCTTGTCTGCTTTAAGGTGTGGGGTAAAACATTTTTGTGCGCTTATTCTTCTCAGCCTACATCTTTCCACACTTATCAATTTAGGCTCGCTGATAAGCAGCAAAATCCCATTTTTCCTTTTGGAAATGAAGGGCACACTAAAAGCAACCCTAATAAAATGTCGCAAATGTGCATAGGAACTGGCGGCCAGTTCCTACTTAAGTGATGCATCCTGTTACTCACATAAATCTTGATAGTTGACCAGGCTGCTTAATGTAGCCGCAGTATGATAAAACTTCCTGATACGATGCGGGCAAGTTTTTCGACGAAAATTGCTGTATACTAGACAGTTCTCTCTTAATCACAGAAATCCTCTGGGTTTAGAATTTATTTCGCCAATATGTGATTTGTTGCACTTAAGTGGGGTCTTTGTATTACACAAGACACAATGATTTGGGTTTAGAAAACGGCGCTTCATTCCTGGAATTATGATCATAATATGGCTTGTGTAGTTTTCATATTCGCAATAAAATTCCATTATCTGATCGTTTCAGCTCTACCGTTTCAGTTGTGTGTATAATATTTGTTCGTGGCTTTAAAAAAATTTGATGTCTTCTTGTTTCCTTTCGTATCCGTACCGTGACCCATGCTGAAATTATTAAACCGATAAGAATGGACAATATGCTGTTGTTTTTCCCGTTTTAAACTTAGAAGCAGTTTGGTGCCCCATTCCTATGTATCAGTTTAGTCATAATGAAGTGCTTGGTGTAGGTAATTGAAGCAAGTTGTTTAATATCTTGATACACGGTCACGTGGTGAACACTTATGCTTAGGTATCAAGCGATTGCTCTTTATCTGGATAAGGAGTTCTGGGTACCCGAGCTTGTATTGATTTAGCTTTTAGTCTTCGCATGGTTCTTACCTAGGCTTTTCTTATTGTTTCCTTTTGACTTTTGTTTAACTAAAAATTGCAATAATATTATATTCAGTACATCGCCGTTCGCGGAAAATTTACCCTGTATTTTTAATTTGAAAACACTAAAGTTTCTTTTTCATTTCAGGCGTCTATAGACCACGCAAGGAGGTTGAAGTTTTGTCCACAAGGACGGCAGAAATGATTTCACCAAAGTCGGCCCTTTTTCTGCGTGCTTTGACGGACTTCAAGGACAAAGATGGTCAAAAACGTGTTTGTGGCGAGGAGTGGTTGGTGAAATCCTTTGGTGCATATATGGTAGGAGCCTACGAAGAGGGTGTCAATGTTATTGAAGCTTATAATCTGGATGAAAAAGTAAGTTTATTTTTTGTAGTTCTTTCGTTATTTGCGTTGAACACAGCTGCATGCTAACACTTCTCGATTATGTACTCTTTGATCTCCACTGACATTTGGACAGGTGATATGGGGACGCGGCATACATGAATCACCTTTGGTGCACAAACTGTTTGGTCATTATGACATCCATATTTTGGGGTCGATGATGAAGTGTGAGATTTGACAGCTTTCTTACACCTGTACGTGGAAAATATGTTTGTTGGTTGCGGTGTCGCAGAGGCTCTTATTGATGTATATTGTCTCTTTGTGGCACAGACTTCGTCAGCTGAACAGGACGGCAGATGAAGAGTAAAGACAAGGACAGCCGGATGGTGTTCGTAGTTTTCGACGAAGAGGCAAGCAGAGAATACTTCTAGATTAACATCAATTATCCAGCCACGAGAATATAGAAGATAATAATATGGGTTATAAGATTCGCATACCTTTAGGTATAAAAATTGACATTTAAACTAAGAAGGAGAGTTATATATCCATGTGCTGCAAAGCCTGTTAGCATATATTACAAACTGAACTAGTATGATCAAGTATGCCCCTGTCGGAATCCTCGACAAAGCTTTTAAATTTTAGTGAAGTCAGTGGTTGCCCTCTGACAAAGATATGTTCAGAGTTGCTTGATCCTTCAGTAGGTAAGACAGTCATCTTATTCCGACATCGAAGAGCTCCATTATGTGCTCAAAACCTTCGGTACTAGAAAAATTAATGTTAACACACTTAAGTAGAATTACAAGTATCCGCAGTTAATTGGTACCTTCATTCCACATTGGCTTCAATGTGAATGCCAACAGAGACGAAAATCGAAATTTTCATGCAACCAAAGCGGGCAGCTATATACGAAATCGACAGGTAAAGCGTCATGATTTTTATAGTAACTTGGAGCCAGTAGCTGCTATCTGCTACTTAATTCCCATACTAACAACGCCCTCTATCACGGCTTTCATGGGTATCATTTCGAATGTGTCCGTAGCCAGTACAAAAGGGCTCGGTAGGCGTTGCCATATCTTAGTCGAAAAGGTTAGTCCGTTTATTGGATAAACGGTGGTCTGAGACGAAGACCTTTTATTTATCCGGGACCTCGCATTTAAAATTGAAAGGTTAAGGATGGCAACATGCTGCCGTTAGAAGAGAAAATACAGCCCCAGGAAGTTAAACCAGCGCATGAACGAGTTTGAACTGATGGGCATAAGGATTTGACTGCCATAAGAACCGCATGTGGCCAGTCAACCGGTGTCTGGACTTTTGTTCAGTATTTTGGTGAAAAAATTAGTTGTTTTTCTTGTTTACGTACCGAGAACCTACGCGTTATTCCTCAGAAATTGATAATCACCGGCTTATTTGTTCATTATCTTACACATAACCACAAGTTTCCTTCTTAATAATTTAGGATATTTTGTTAATATAACCTTGATATGATGAGTTGATTCACCGGAAGACACATATAGAATGTGAGGGGGACCACTGAGGAGGCAAAAATATCGCAATTATCACCTGCAGCTGCAGGAAAATTGATGAAACACGTGTCTGATATGAACTGACTTAAATAGTTGACTCTCATTGAGTAGTTTTATTAACCAGGCGTTTGGATAAATGTCCGAAAGTTTATTTTTTCTTTTTTAAGCACGCTCTTCACGTCAAAGCTAAACAAACTCATGTCGACAACTTTGGCAAACGTAGGAAACATGAGGGAAGAGTGGCTGATTACCCATCTGGATACCGAAAGCCATATCCCCAGCGTGAATGAGGAGGTTGTTCAGGTGGTATCCCCCATTGTCCTTGCCTCGAACAATTACTGCGTCATCTGCGATCCAGTTAATGAGGAGGGAAGTTCCTAGGATTGGTAAGAAATTGCTTGTTCGAGGCGAGAAAGCCTTCTTTTTGATGCTGGGAGAGGATTTGGATGACGGAATAATGGACGTCTATGTGCTGGGCCAAAGTGACGGCATCATTCTTCGTGCGCTGGAGTCATTCCAAGACGGCAATGCTGTAAGTCTTCAACCTCCGTTTCGTAGCCTCTCTTCTTCCTCTTTATCATCCACAATTGAAATAGCAACTTGCAATACTTTTATTATTTTCGTGCAGCATTATCACAAAATATTTCAACAAGCTTCTTTCCGAATGTGTGGGCAAACTATACTCTATAAATCCTGGCTACTTAATCAGTAGGCGTTTCTTGGATTGTTTTTTTTGTATCCTTGTAAATTAGCATATTCTTTCTTGAAGGTCTTCGCGAACCTATTCTCTCCTGTACTTATTATGTACCGGATTACATCTTTTTCAAATTTCTTTCGTTTTGACAAATGCTTTTAAACATAAATTTTTACCGACCGTGAAATTTCTATTTATAAACCATAATATCGGTCCACTTACTAATTTTGCTCATAAGATATACAACATGGCCCCTACCCAATGCAAATTTTAAGAGCTCTATGTGACCTCTTCCGTATTACGGGGAGAGATTTGTGATTTGCATTAGACGAAATGTATACAGCATGTAATTTGGAATGCTAGTGGCCGGTCGAGTTAAAATTATTCCTTAATTGAACGTTTTTCAAACCCTGAGGTAGCATTTTTTCAAGTATAAACTTTGAAGAATGCGTAATTTTCTACCAAATGAGGGCAAGACATATTTCAATCCTGCATTTTTATGAAATATATTTGAATTTATATGACATGTAAAATCAATTAGAAAAATTCATACTACTTGAGTAGTCTTGTTTACAGAGTATAGTTTTCCAGGCATCCAGATAGAAGCTCGTTCGGAGCTGACTGAAATATGAGGGGATAATGCTGCAAGATAGTTAATATAACAACACGTAACTTTCTCCGAATTAAAGCACATTTCATAAGACGATAAATCTGTGACATATGTTCATCAAATCCTTTTTGAACCTATTTTACCTGGCTTTTTACAGTGGCCTGACTACTGTTGGATTGTTTTTCCATTAGCCTCATTATCAGTCTCGCATATTAAAGCCGCAATCGGATTCAGAGTCGGGCATGCACCATTTTCCTTAACACTGTGTATTTCATCGAAAAAGGCACGAACGGCGGGTGAAGAATGGATGCTCACAGGCCCCCTGGAGTATGTGCCGCCGATCGAGGTGGAGGTAGTCACCGTCAGAAAGGCGATACCTCTTGACGAGAATGAAGGCATCTACGTGCGTGATAAGCGTTCTGGTCAGGTTCGCGCGGTCATTGGCTCCACCTACTTGTTGAATCAGGATGAGGAACTCTGGCCGAAAAACTTTCCCCTGCCGTAGAGAAAATACTCAGAGCCAACAAGGATCCCCAGGGCGAGAGGGCTGATTACCGGAAAAGAGGCGGCGATGGAGAGGAAGAAGAATGGGACCCAACAAGAGTAAGTGTGTCTTCTCTTATATAACTTTCATTTTTCTGTCCTCCAATTGTTATCGTGCCTCACTAGGATAAATGTGACTCGCCTAAATCCATCGCTACACGCTAAATTGACAACATGCTAGGTTGGGAGAACTCACTTCTTGTGTTAAGTGCTGCTTGTGGAGAACGAACTGAAAGTCAGGCTCACTGACCCTTTCCTGATGTGGCCTTCGTGGTACTCTCATTGATTTTAACTACCAGTTGTCTCCATGAAAGCCTGTTACATGGTCTGGGAGAAGTTCTTGTGCGGGAGGCGTTGAAGGGCTGTTTAGCTCTTTCCACCTATGATTCCGAGTTCACATCCTGTCGTCTTGCCATCTAATTGCCATCGGAGTGTGATAGACCAGGGAGAGCGTTGGGTAAATGCTGCGCAAGGCTGCTTCGCAAATTTTCTGTATTAAATGCAGGTATGTCGTCCGTTAGCCCTGGTGTGCAGCTGAAGGAATTAATTGAGTTTCACTCAGGAAATATTTGCAGGACTTTTGCCATAACGTCGAATATTGGAATCATATATCCGGTATTCTCTGCCTAATAACTCCTGTTAACTCGAAGAATTTATATCGTTCGGAGAATTTTAGGGGCACTGGTCTTAGCAGCAGTGTCGCTCATCAACTGTTGTGTAATTTATCGTTATTCTGTAATTTTCTTATGCAATCAACTACGTATATGTCGGTATTCTCACGGCCGAGGCGACTGCTTTCGGCATTTATTCGCTTTTTATTCTTACGAAGTTTAGCTCTTAATCGCTCATCACTCTAAAAAGCTGAAGTTCTGCAAACTCCTCAAATGTCATTTGTTCCGTTTGTGATGCAAAGTGCGGGTATTTTTATGTTTTTCTGGAGTGAAACTAGATATGCTCTAAGGTCTGTGCTTCTTGCCCTCTCATCATAAGGTTATAACTTACCGCGTGCCGCACAACGCCGCCGTCCATATTTACGACTACAAGGGCAAAAAGTCGCGTGTTGTTTTTGGCCCCGAGCGAGTCATGCTTGGACCGGACGAGGAGTTCACTCTCCTCAGCCTCAGTGGTGGCAAGCCGAAACGCACGAATATCATCAAGACCATCTGCTTGTTGTTGGGGCCTGATTTCTGCACTGACGTTCTAGTTGTGGAGACCGCTGACCATGCCCGGCTCTCAATTCAACTCTCCTACAACTGGCAATTCCAAGTCTCTATCAAGCCGACGCAAGAGGAGGCAACCAAGCTGTTTCTCAACCCGACTTTGTAGGCGATTTCTGCAAGACTATTGCAGCTCGCGTGCGTGGCATCGTGGCCTCAGTAAACTTTGATCAATTCCACAAGGTTCGTTTAATCTGTCTTCCCCTAGGTATATGCTCCGGCGCCGAGCTAAAGTGATAATGTTTTCTAATATCTGACTCCGTAATCGTTCCTCATACCTTCTAGAACTCTGCCTCTCTAATCAGACAGTCCGTTTTCGGTACGGATGCCGATGAAAAAATTGGAGACAGGCTTTTCTTTCCGCAGAATAACCTTGTGGTGACAAGTGTGGACGTGCAGGCGGTTGAGCCGGTGGATCAGCGCACACGAGATGCCCTGCAGAAGTCTGTTCAGTTGGCCATTGAGATCACAAGCAATTCCCAAGAGGCCTCTGCCAGGTAAGCTCATAGACTGTCGAGCTTGTTTCATGTTCAGTTCGTCGCTCTTTACTAATTGAAAAGGAGGCGATGAACTTTTAGTACCCTATCTGCTCAATAACGCGTGGGGTTGTAAACTGAAATGCTTCGGTAAAATTTTCGTAGATGACACCTAGGTTTGAATGCTAATCTCGAGAATAGGGTATAACCCCACGTTGTTTAAGTTAATTTGTAAAAGGAAGGTCTGGCACCATCCGCCATGAGAGAAAGTCGGGACTTCAACACTCTTCTAGAGGATTGGAACTTTCGAACATAAATCCGTGCCTGTTGAATGCAAATTCTTAGTGTTTGACCTGAAACGTTGGTTGTGGTAGTGAATTCAAGGAAATGGCCAAGGAACACGTAACATTTTAAGCCTCTCGCTATGTGGGCCCCTTCACAAGGGTCTCCGTTGGTTTGTCTACGAATTCGACGACGGACGCTCTTGTTGACTGAGCCTGGTGCGAAGTGGTGCTTGACGGTCGTTGACTGTTTGGGTAGACGATATTCGCCGTACTGGGTTTCCCTGCTTTTATTCAAACCGTATTGTTGTTGAGCAATTCCGTTGTCTGATGGGTACCCAGAATTCTGCTTTCCCTGGCCAACTTACCAAGTATTACTGCTTGGAATTCTGTCGAAAAAGCCGATATTGAGGACTGGTATGCCGCGCCGCAGCTGGTCAAAGAAAATGAGATTATAAGAGGTGCACTAAGGCCCACTGCTTGTGTCCTCTCTGTACCAATGGGTCGTTTGCTCGGTGAATATCCATTAATTAATCCTTGTTTGTACTTTCATGACTTTTTTGTCTAAAGATACTCCTGTGATCTGCGGATGCTGTCCTTCTTAAAGCAGGAGGGCGACATTATGACTTGTGTAGGGGGTCAAATGAGGTCACGTGGGGAAAATGTGAAATGTGCAGACCTTAGGCACAAATGGTCCCTTATAGAACTTGAAATATGCCCCATTAGTTCAGCTAAAATTTCAGATTTGGTTAGTTAGGCAGCCAAGCACGATATTTGGAAGAAGGTTGTTATATCTACGACTGGCCGTTTTCTTCTGATGATGGACCTGCCCTCTTGAGGTCGTTTGTAGTTCAGTTTTGCCTCCGCGCACTATGGCAGCGGTATGTACCATGTTGTTGCGCTTAAACCAAATCCTGGAGTTTCTTACACCATATAAAATGTCAGACCGACCTTTTAAAAACAGACCTTTAAATGGACCCCTGTCCATTTAACTTCGTCCACCCTGTTCTCCCCATGCACCCGTGATTAGCCTTCGGTGACTTTTGATACCAAAGTAGCATAGTCATAAGTTTGTCTCCTTCGTTTTCTCTTCAGACAGGAGGCCGAACGACTGGACCAGGAAGCCCGCGGCAAACTAGAACGCCAGCGTATTAAGGACGAGGCAAAGGCCGAGGAGGCCCGACGCGGTCTTTTGGAACTGCAGGTGGAATTGGCCGCCCTGGAAAGCACCGGTCAGGCCAAGGCAGAAGCTCAGAGTCGCGTAGAGGCTGCTCTTATCAGTACGCAGGCGGAAGTCAAGAAGGCCAGACTTGAGGCCGAAGCGGAGAAGATTAAAACAGTAAGTAGAGTCCATCTGTCTGTCCTTTCTCACCTTCAGCCCCTCCTCCGTTATGCTTTTCCATCCTTCCCATATCTGTTTTTCTGGCGGTCTTTAGGACGCGGAACTTGAACGTTTGAAGTTGGCTCGTGAGGCGGAACTGGATTATATACAGAAGAAGGGACACCTGAACCTCGAGTGCAAAATGCGGGATGTGGAGATTGAAACTGCTTACTTCCTCAAGCGCGTCCAAGCCTTGGGCGCAGAGAACCTTCGTCATATTGCCTGCGCCGGACCAGAGCGTGATGTGCGTATGTTGCGTGCCCTGAACCTAAAGAGCACTCTCATTACAGACGGCCGGTCGCCAGTGAACTTACTGGACGCCACCACAGGTTTGATTGGCCAGGCCAGAAGTACTGTTCACGTCCGCCAGTCCGATGACGAGGTCACTGCGACAGAACCGATCGACGAAGACGGCTATAGTGACAATTAGCTTCAAGTTTTAATTATTCTTTTTTCGTATCTTTCATCTCCTCTTTGGCTATTAATTTTTTTTCACATACCTTTTTTTATTATTTTAAATACTTTTGATTTTCGCGAATAAAACAGAAAGTCACGTTACTGGTTGTCGATCCAAATATAACGCACCTGAGAGTTGGTTTCGCATCCGCCGGTATGCCTAGAACAACTTACTTTTTCTATTGCCCAAATTCATGTAGGGGGAACACCTGGGAGGATCTTACGGCTTCATGCCTTATTATCCTTTTACGTGTGTAGCAGACTTCGTCTATTTGAGGCGGCCGTTTATTTACAAATATGTTGAGTGACAAATACAGGTACTCGATATAGGTAGTGTCTGATTTATGTAGTAGGAGAGCTCATTTGGCTGGCTGAGGTTGGCAATGGTAGGAGAGTGTACATTTTAGATATGGAAAAGCCCGACTGTTGCCAAACAAATCAGTCAAGGCAAAACGGGACGAGTCTTTCCCGTAGCACGATTAGTGAACTCCTCTCTAACATCGGTTGTATTCCAGATCGCAAGTGACAGACAAAATAGCCCGTGCCTCATTGGTTAGAAGCGTTGGAAGCGATTTCAAGCATCAGGTGTTGCAAAACCTTGGGTTGGGTATGACGGACTGATGGTAGCTTATAAATCTGAAGTGGTCGTTCCAGTCTCCCTTTTCCCTGTCAGTAATGTTCTTCGGCCAAATGTAACTGCCCGTATGTCCCATGCGTGTCTAGAATCCGCGCTTACTGTTGAGCCATGGGCATTAAGTGGCTCAAGATGCGCCGCATCAACCTCGAGATTTAGGACGCGTTGTGTGGTGACATGCACTTGACGTAAGAGGATGAGACCACCCGTAGAGGATCGACCGGTGACGCATGAGGTCGGCATAGCCTTATCTCATTCCATATACTATTACGCTTGGATGGTCGTTACTCCATTCTATATTTCGCTGCGTTCGAATGATCACTTATGTCTCAGAAAATGCATTTTCTTGTGGGACTTGGAAGTGGGATGACGGTTAAGACAGATTCTGATTTATTTGGACAACGCGGAGCAGCATTGTGCGGCTAGAGGTGTTTCAAAAGCGTCCAACTGGATCTGTTGTATCATCCTAGCATCTCTTATTCCGTCAATTGACAGAAGCCCTTAAAGCACCAAAGTAATTTTAGCGTGGAAGGTTGTTAAATTGTATTTCAGGGAAACTTTGTAATATCGTCTTCAGAGGTGAAAGTATTGCAGTTAAAAATAATTAATATCTGCGCTTATATTTCACGAGCTTTAGGCAGCAGAAAAATGTGGTTGGCTTGTCGAAAACTCCCGCTTGGAGATTTCATCCGTGATTCACAATGCTACGAAAGTGGCTTTCGGGTACTAGACAGATAACTTTTACGCGTCTTTTTTAATCAGATCGGAAACTGTATGAGGATACCAAGCCTGACAAACCAAAATAACTCGTTAAGACGGTTGGAAACTAATTCCTGAATTGGGACGCTATTTTATACTAAAATGTGACCCTGTATACGAACCTGGTGTCTGAGTTTAAAATAATACAAGGTAAACTGCATGCTGTTACTTACTCTTAAACGTCCCTTTATGTTTATTCCTCTCCCAGCCCGTACACGTAAGCTTAGTGGAGAAGCTTTGTTTTCAAAGCTAAGGTTTGGGAACGTTTTCGCGTCTTTGTAATGATGCGAATGGTGGTTGAAGACGCGGTGTTATGCTAATCTCGGCAAGTTACGTGGATGTTTTAATCAGATCGGAAACTGTATGAGGATACCAAGCCTGACAAACGGAAATAACTGATCAAGACGGTTGGAAACTAATTCCTGAATTGGGACGCTATTTTATACTAAAATGTCGCCCTGTATACGAACCTGGTGTCTGCGTTTAAAATAATACAAGGTAAACTGCGTGCTGTTACTTACTCTAAAACGTCCCTTTATGTTTATTCCTCTCCCAGCCCGTACACGTAAGCGAATTGGGCTTGTTTTCAAAGCTAAGGTTTGGGAACGTTTTCGCGTCTTTTTGTAATGATGCGAATGGTGGTTGAAGAACTTGGTGTTATGCTAATCTCGGCAAGTTACGTGGATGTTTAATCAGATCAGGAAACTGTACGATACCGAAAAGTCTGACACAAGCGAAATAACTGATCAAGACGGTTGGAAACTAATTCCTGAATTGGGACGCTATTTTATACTAAAATGTCGCCCTGTATACGAACCTGGTGTCTGCGTTTAAAATAATACAAGGTAAACTGCATGCTGTTACTTACTCTAAAAACGTCTATGTTTATTCCTCTCCCAGCCCGTACGTAAGCATAATTGGGCGTACCAAAACTAAGGTTTTGGAAGTTCATTTTTCTGCCCAGAAATTGTGGTAACGATCAGATATGTGGCCCACTCAGGAAAGCGAGATGCACGAACTCATTAATACATGAATGGCTGCAGTGGGATCTTATGGATGCGCTGAGTTTGGCACAGGAAAATTGAGGAGTCCTTTTCGACAAAATCCAGAGTCCCGCTCAAGAACCAGGCATCTTATGAGGGCGTTCGAGATTTTTGTCGAAGAGCTGCTTCATCTATGCTGAAAAATAATGGGCAAATCAAGGGATCTCCGATGGACTTCCCGATCTCCGGTTTAGAGGAAGAATTAGTCCCATAAGAGCTGGAAAACACTGGCTTCCCCCAACAGTCACCGATCCTTTGGTGCAGTTGTATAGACGACACGTCTGTTGTCGTTAAGAGTAACATACTGCAGCATTTTCAGGATCACCTTAGCTCGATCTTCCCAGATGTACAATTCAATAGGGAAGAAGGAGAACAGCAGCAACCTTTATGTGCTCGTCTGGCGAAATTCCAACGGCGAAATAGAAACGACTGTCAGGTGACACACGGCAGGTGACACACACCGTTCAACTTCTCAATTATTACAGCAACTATCCGGTGGCTCATGATTGAAGCTGTGTGAAAATCCTGTTCAAACGAATCCAGACTCATTACAGCAGCCCGGACGAAAAAGCACGTGAGGCCCCATATGTCTGCGGCCAATTTACGCGGAATGACTATCCGAAGGCCAGCGCCTTTTTATTCGCCCTCGGACAACACAACCAGAACCCACACCTATGGTGTGGCCTGCGCTGTCGTACGCCAAAGATGTGTCAGAGGCGACCGAGCGCATTGCTGCGGAACTAGGTGATGGAATCGTACACCGGTCCAAGATTACCATACATAGCATTGCAAGGAAAATCAGGAACTGATTAAGTCCCAGTGAACAGTCGGTTGTAGTGTATCACATCCCTTGTTTAAATCACCCTTCTACGGTCAGATTGGACGCATGCTTGGATCGCGCATACACGGGGTGAGATTTGGTGACGGATTATCAAAAGTGGCTGTCCACACCTACGAAACCGGTCGCGAGTTCAGCCACAAGGACAATCGCCAATGCCCGAAGCAAGACAAGCCGGGAATTAATCGAAGCCTGGGCCACCTATGAGAACTCAGTCAATTGACTTATCGATCTGGCACCGACATACAGGGCCCTGCACAGTCACCTCAGGATTAATGTCACTGGTATTTGATTGGCACCAACCCCTTATAAGTGTTGTTTGAGTTTGTTGCCGCTTTCTTCTCTGACGGTGGACTCTAGTAAGAGTTCGAAAGCTCAGATGAATAGAGCCATGATCCCGGTGAGTGAACAGCCTTCTTCTTCTTGTAAACGAAACTGCCGGATAACTGATTTCAGGAAGCAGATTTAGAATTGTGCTCAGGCCATAAGTTTGCTTGGTCTTATGCTAATCTCGGCAGGTTACGCGGATGTATAATCAGTTTAGAAACTCTATGAGGGTACCAAGCCTGACAAACGCAAATAACTGGTCAAGGCGGTTGAGGCAGCCATTTTTTTCAAAAAGATGTTGAAGACAAATAGGTATAGTTAGGGCCTAGTTGATTTATTATGGCAGGAGATTCTGTTTTTTAGATTTGGAAGAGGTCCGACCGGTGGCGCAAAACTCAGTCAAGGCAAAATGGGAAACGTCTTTCCCGTAACATGATCAGTGAGCGCAACCGACCGGATATCTAGCCCGTGGCTCGGTAAGTAGAGGCTTTGAACTTCTTACCTGCAGGCACCGATCAAGTGTTGCAAAACTTGGGGTTGAGCAATGAGAAGTAGGTGGTTAAAGAGGCGCCGCATCAGCCTCGAGATCTAGAATGTGTTATATGTTGTATGGTGGTACATATTTGACAAAAGAGTGTGAGAGCGGCCGTAGAGGGGCAAACAGTTTACCACGAGGTCACCATAGCCTTGATTTCTCCCATGTGCTATTATACTTGGATTGTCGTCGCCCCATTCCGTGTTTTGCTACGTCTGGCTGGTCTCCAATATCGCTGGAGATGACTTTTTAGGTGGGACTTGAAAATACAATGACACTTAAGACCAAACTACAGGAAGCGTTCGATGTGATATGGTGGCAGGCACTGGAGAGCGTCAGTACAGGGGGCGAAGTGTGTACCATAAATTGGCATAGCTTTGCCCCATGCTATAATTTGCCACGTTCCAATGACCTTTGGTATCTGAAGATCGAAATTGGAAGTAAAACGGCGGTTAAGGCAGCTTCAGCTACCGTGCTAGTTTGCAGAGGATTTTCAATAGAGCTGTTTGAAGAGCTTTCAACTGAAGGCTTAGTTTCATCAGCGTAACTCCCATCAGGAAGAGAAGTAAAATGTCGGGTCCATCAACCGTGGAAGGTTAGTAATTAATTTGACCAATTTATGATAACGCAGTGCCCTCGGTGGGATTTGAACCCACGCAGCGAGGGGAAGGCCAACGCTTTAGCCACCTGGGCTACTCTTCCCCTCCGGGAGCCTTGGGTTCAATCACACAGGTAAGTAAATTGAAGCTTAGCAGTATGCGGTGGAGGCCTACTAGTTCAGCCTTTAAAGAGCAATCGATTACAATGCTTCCTAAAATCTCGCCTAAAATAGACGAGATTTAGGCTGTGAAAATTTCGTCGCTGTTTTTATTACTGCACATTCACAAATTTGAGCTCTGAAATCTCAGACAGGATTACTAACAGTAAGAAAGTGACTTCGGATCCGGATGTGCCTAAAATGAAAAGGACAATCGTGTATTCCCTGCCACGATATCAGTGATGGTTGAGGACCGTGTAATTCATTTCCTTGATAGATATCTATCGGAATTTTATGAACGATGCCAATATGACAAAATCCACCCGGCTGACAAAGAGGCAGCATGAAAATTATTACTGATGTAGGACATATTTTATACAAGACTTAATACCTAGCTTCGGACTAGGTTTCTGTTATCTGTAAAAAGTGCGCGCTATGTTGTGTTCAGGTGCTTTCCCAAACAAAACTATAAATGGGTTTCTTTTTTGCTAGCGCATACAAATACAGTCCAGTTAGATTTTTATCACCAAACTTAATCTCATTTAAATACAATGAATTGTTTCTTCGATATGTAACTGTCTTCATGCATTTTAATTTGAGTTCTGCCTAACAGTTATAAAACATCAATTTACGCCTTGATATATTCGGCCCTTCGTACAAAATGCTTTGGTGAATGCACCATGTTTACTCATAGTATACTGTAATCACGGAATGCTCTTTGAACTTATTGACGTGCATCCGGTAGTAAGCGTAAAAGTTGATCTCCTCCACCCAAGCTAACTATTAGTCTTTAGTTTTAGCAAGTTTTGTGTGGCACGCGTAGATGGGCAGAGTGGGTCTGTCAGTCGATTGTGCATAATCTCTGTATCAGCCGAATGATCGGCTCGGAGGCCAACTCTGGGGATTCCACTTCTGCTATACTTCCACGCATGCTTTAATAAACAAAACCTGATGCGCTTTAAGTTCACAGGAATTACTAAAAGTTATGACTCAGAAATTCGCAAACTGACGGTTTAATTCAGACCCCGCAGCTAGTCCTGTATACCTGCGGAGTGACTGACTGGTGGACTTTGAGTCAGACAGAGTGATCCTCTTTTTCAGTGTTTTCTGTTTCATTCACACGTACGTGAGATCTGGGCCAGTAACTCAATTTGCGTGAAAAACCTGTGTAGTTATTTTGGGAACCAGACCGTACACAACAAGCCTAGAAGGGCTTTTATAGCTCTTTCAGCCACTTCCGCCCATTCCTAGTGTCTCACGGATGACCGGTTTGGACAGCATGGCAGAGAGTAGACAAAGTAAGGTCGAATCTGGGGCCTCCAGCCGCACCGTTCTAAACGCCTATTCTCCAGTATAATTAATCTTGCGCGCCTTGGAACTTGTGCGACCCGCTTAAAGCATGTGCATCAGAAGCCTGCCTCTTAGCGCGGAGAGCCGAGTTTTAATGAGCCCTACATTTTGCCTGCCTTGAACACTTTCTCAGATGGGGATCCAGGCAGCCTATTTGTTTTTTCTGTAGAGACATGACCTTACTTGCGCCTACCAGATCACTTGTGTAACGAGTGGACGGGTCATTCAGCATTGTCAGCCATTGTATCGTAGCTCACATCCTGTCGTCTGGTTTCAGTCTTGCTACCGGGCGCAATAGGATGAGGGCAAGACTGCGCATAAGATGGCGTGCAAGAAGTGAACAGGTGAGTTCCAGAAAACAGATCAGAAGAAGAAGCGATCACTGGAACGTGGTGTTTATTGGCCCGACGTTTCGGATTCTCTCTCAAATCCGTCATCAGAGGCAGTAGCAGAAAGGGTGATAGATTCACAAGGTGAGCAGCATTTATAGTACGAAGTGGCCACGCGATCACATGCGTACTACAATTAGGAGCTATCGCGATCACCGCTGGGGATCGTCATTGATGTGATGATAGCTTGACCGTCCGCGTCCGAGTCGTTAATGACCATGATTTCATTATCCATGTTGGATGCGGGCATGATGATGATCTGGCCATTTGGCTCACTGTCGTTGGAAGTGACAGTCATCCATGTCCTCTCCACGCGACCCATTTCCCTGCTCAGTCGATGCTTCAACAAGGAATATGGGAATATACTACTGTTTCTGATGATGGGTTCAAGAGAGAATCTGAAACGTCAGGCCAATAAACACCACGTTCCAGTGATCGCTTCTTCTTCTTCTTCTTTCTTCTTCTTCTTCTTCTTCTTCTTCTTCTTCTTCTTCTTTACTTCTTCTTTTTCTTCTTCTTCTTCTTCTTTTTCTTCTGATGGCGTGCAAGTCGGTTATTACTGAAACATTTTACCGCCCTTGGACACCATAATCAATCATTATCTAATTCGCATAACTGTCTCCGAGCTAGATGTAAATTCTACTTGAGTTTATCTTTAAACATGCCACAATTAGTGCTTATTATGAAAGGTTTTGCCTATAGGGAAAATTGGAAATGAATGTTCGCTTCAGACACGTTTTTTACCCTCGGTCGTCCACAAATAACTGTTGACTGAACATCTTCTGATGCATGAAATCCGATCCATTTTATTATTAAGCTGCACTAATTAACGTTAGAGTCACTAAAACATGCCTCTGCCTTCAACTTATAGCTAAGGTCAAATGGAGGGGCTAAATCTAACTTTCGAGAATGAAGAAATTTATTCTTCATTTGTAATGCAACTGCATGTCCGATCCGTTCCGCCGAAAAGTTGTACTTTACGATTAAGTTCCACGTTTGGCAATCCTGATATTATTCTGAAAATATCTGCATTTAAGATTTCCCTTTTCTTTAATTCAGAATCGAATTAAAATTTGAATTCTTTTCGCCACTCTATGTTGCACCTTCATCCCCCGGATCGAGGAGGAGCAGGGTGAAGAAAGTGGGGCATGCACTGCAAACGTCTGCCATCAGTATGAACTAATCCACGCGCAAGTCACCTTCCTCCGTGCACCACGCTAGTCCACACACGGTGGACATTGCCTTTTACGGCGACTGAACTGACATAACATTCGCTTTGATTGCTCACTCGACATCAGGAATACTCCAGTCTGATCGGGAAGTGATCCAGATATCTTTAGTTATGGCTTTGGCTAGAACATAGGCGGTCGGTGTTGTTAATCGATAAAGTGCGTTTTTCATTGCATCCTCCACAAGGAAAAGCCCTTAAGTCATACATGGTGGGTGACTTTACCGAAATATGATTAACTTCACGGCTCCCGGTGGAGCCCCGTTGATCACTTGGTTAGAAGTTTGGCTGTATTCGAGCTCTCGGCAGTTTGAATACCCCCAGGCTCGACAATTTTTGCTTAATTGTGTCGCATTAATTATTCAAATCAACGAAAACACACCGAGCGTTTTGTATTAAAATTCCAAAAATGACTGTCAACTCACATGCAAATTTGGTTAAGATTTATACCCACGTCACCACCTCGTGGTCTATTCGTTTCTTCATATTTAGCTGACGTAATCAGCCTGGGTATTTTAATCACATGCGTCGGAGAATAGGCCGGTGCATGTTTTACTTCATTGTCTTGTTAAATTTACTCCGAACATGTACACTTTTGGCAGATATTTGCCACCGTCTCTGGAAAATAGTTCAAATCGTCTCGTAAATGCGGAAAATTTGTTGTCGCTTCTTAAGTTAAAGCATGACCGTCCTCGTGCTGATCCGCCATCGCTGACCTCTGCTTGTGCAATTTTGTCGTCTTCAACGTGTTTGAGCGAGCAAGCATTGTTTTACAGGCAAACTGCTCACCCAAAACTGAAAGTCTGACTCCTTTCTGAACACGTAGCTGAAAGCGTGTTGAAGGTGCATGACCCTTGGCGCACAAGCCGTCATTGCGTATGCTCATAGTTGGCATGGCATCGGCCTGTTACAGTCGCAATATTGAGGAAAGGCGGCTGGAGAAAATTTCGACCTACTAGCCATCTTTTATTCGGTCCACCACTGCCGTTATCTTAATTATATACTTTTAATAACCAAACAACCTTTTTCAAGGGAAATATTCGTTGAAAATGAATTGCTGTTAAAGGCTCTTAATGACTGATTCAACATACTGACAGTAAAGGTACTGACCTTAGGCCCAGGCATGTGATACACAAATTTTGTGCCGACGCATGACACAGGTGCAAGGGGTTTGGTGTTTGCCTTGTGCATTCCCTTATATACTCCAGTTTTTCAGTGCTGTTCCTTTTTGATTTCCCCGGAAAGCACATGAGGAACGCTGGAGGAACCAAAATCATCGCAGCTGCGTCATGCCCAGATTCAAGATAAGGGAAATTCGTGTCTGGGCTTTTAGCCAGTACCTGCGCTGTCAGCATGGCATCTCATTCGGTGCTTTTATACGACTGATTGCCTGTTCTCAACTGGGCATATTTCGCTGCTAATCAACAATGGCTGATTTGTTTCAGCTCCACTGTTCTTATCAGCTTTCGCGATGAGTGAAGAAACGTTTTTCCAAAGTATTTGCGCTAAGTCAATCGATCTTATTCCGAGGGAAATAAACAGGTCACCATTTAAAACTCCTTAGTAAAGAACCGTTGCCTTAGTTGAAACGTAAATTTCTCGAAGGCGAATGCGTCTGTTTATACCTCCAATTCCCTTAAGGCACACTTGAGATGAAAATGTTGGTACCTGACCTCACAGATATTCCGTTAGGGTACGCTTTATTGTCCCGCAAATTCGCTATGCCAATGGTAGTACCCTGCCTGGTAACCACTTGTATGAGATGCAACTATGCATTTTCTGTTCAATCTCCCAATCGTGCATATCGTAATAAAAACGGAGCACTGAAAACATGAAAACCGGCTTCTCCGTTCTCCTGGACGGGAAAAAAAGCATGCAGTTAATCAGCTTTTTTACCTTTTCATAAATTCTATCAATGGCCTGGTGTCCAGGAAACATCCGACTGTGCGTAAAACATGCAGACGGTATTTAGAAAGTCGTTGAACAGGAGACGAAATTGTCTTTATAAGGGCATTATTCTACTGTAAATTACATGTCAGCCAATGCTCACGCCTCTATTAATTGTGGCCTCTGATTAAGGGTTCAAAATGGAATTTAGAAATGTCGGACCTATAATTTTATTGTTCAAGTCATTAACCGTTACCGTCCTTATATTTACTGGTAGACATTTCTGTCTGTTGCATGTTATTTAATCAGAATTTATCGCATCAAACGTATATACTTGAAGTCTCAACATCCACAGTACCCAGATAAAATCTCACTCAGAGGTCGGGGAATAACGCGACGCGATTGGGTCAATGCAAATTCATATTCAAACGTGCAATATGCAAGTTACTTTCACAAGAGTCTACAATGTTTTCAATCACTTTCTTGAATACTGAAATCTTAAAATGTGAATTCAAAACAGTACAATAGACCCAGCCGTGAGAAGCATTTTTTATTCGTCTTATTACTTTTACAGCTTCGAATTTCATGTATAACAGAGGTAAAGAGAGCTTTTGTAAATCACCCGCATTATCTATATATAACTGACTACTTATTTTGTGATAGTAAGAGTAAATGGCGTTTGCCGTCTGAAGCCTACTGTATCATGAACTAATTTCTACGGAAACGTTTCAGTTGGCTTCCACGGCCAACCCCCTTGACCACACCGCATGGAATTCTTTAATAAATGACGATTTTATTTCGTCCGTTAGTGGTGTTTCTTCCTCTTTTGAACTGCATATAACATCTTCATTCGACTAAGCCAATTGCGACCCCCAAACTATAGCCTCTAGTAAACAACGATTACTCATCCGCGACAACAATGCACATGCATGCCCTTCATTCTTTAGGTGACTTAGTTGCTATGCCAATGGCTAGTACAAACTTATTTTGGCTCATCCCATTGCACCTCCAAAAGTGCTCTTTAGTTAACGGCAATTATGCGTCGGCAAGTACAAGGGACGCATGTCCTCAGCTTTTAACCTTGCTTCATTTTTATTTCATTTGGGCATACTCGCTTATTTCGACCCACCCCATTGCACTGAAAGTTTTTGTCAACGGTGATAAGGTGTTGGCGAGACCTTTTGTTATATGGGTTCTGCAACTTGTTCCAATCCTGTACGGGTAAACCATACATGGCATGCTTTAGGGTTCTGTGAAATCTTCGATATCCACTTCATTTAGCTTCCGTTCCCGTTTATAAGTTATGAAAAATATTTGTTTGTTGTGACAAATTACTTTATGCACACAAAAATAGCAAAGATTTGTTAACTTTCCTTTGAAAGTTCTCATTTATGATCTTTTTTTCTATATAGTGGTACGCCGGATCTCCTTGGACGACATGCCGTATGTGCATATATATCCATTTGTGTCCTTGCCGCATCATCCATCCGCAGCGGCATTTTCGACAGTTGGCATGTGTCCTACCGACTGACAGTTTCTTGTCACGTTTTCCGAATTTTAAAATCCTGATAAAGCTTCTGTTTTCATTTTAAATTTTCTTATTTTCTTGTCAACTTCTATGGTTGGACTAAAATTGATACGAAAAGAATTGAGGCACTGTCTGCTGCTTTATTCACAAACAATTTCCTGTATCTTACTACTTTTTGCATGTATATTACTAACATCTCTAACGTTTGTAATTATATTTTATATTTGCATAAGTTAACAAGTTAATCAACGCTCAGCAACGTGAAGTTTATAGCTGAAAATCAATCGATTAATTTTCGTATGAAATTCGATAGGTAGAGAACTCATTTTTATGCCTTTTAAAGTCTGTCAAAATCTTGCTTTAGTTGCTAGTATGGTTGTCCCACGATTTCAAATGAAGCCTGCCTTAGAACCTTTCGAAAGCGCAGATTGGCTAGTTAATTAGTAAGAACTTGTATCGTTACCGTTAATTGTCCTTAAAAATCCCAGCAACGTGTCATGGAAAGCAAGCGCAGGATATACTTTTTATAATAACTGTGCATTTAGTTAAATATCTTTAGGATTTTTAACCGAAAAAATCTACCTTCCAGTTTCGAAAATGTTTTTTTTTTCAAATTTCTCAATGATATTAACCTTAGTTGAGCATCAATTGAGAACTATTCATTGACTCCAAATTCGTAGGCAATAATCACTTTTTATTGACTTCTAACGTTTACCGAAATCTTTTATTTATTGGCATGGATACCTTACAATTTCATGTGAAGCTTTCCTTACAGTTCACTAACCTGCTAGGAATTGCACTATTAATTGTCGGTGCTCTGAAAAAAATCAAACTGGAGGCGAGTACAGGATACCCTTTTTATAATAGGTTGATAAGAACTTACGTCAATTTGATAAATTTAATCGAAAAAACGCTCACATTCGGTGTTAAAAATGGTCTATCGAACTTGGGCTTAGTTTGCGCATACTGTTGAATTTTAAAAACTAAAGCTGAGTTCGTTCTAGTTAAGAAATTACTAAATGCTTATGTTAATGCTTTTGCAAAATGTTCATATAGAGTTCATCCACATTCACCATGGGCATGCGCAGTTGTAGGAGTATCAGGATTAAGTGAAAGAACTACTACTAGTAGACAGTCATTTTAAACGAATGTGATTTGTAGGGGTTGTCGAAAAGATGCGCATTTAAGAGCAAACATCCTTATCTTACAAAAATATCGTGAGATTACGCAATCTGAAAATCAGACTTATAACTGCGCTCAAATAATAATTTCTATTCTAAAGCACATCTCCGAATTTCGACTCATGTTGTACGTTACCTGCCGTACGTGAGCCCCTCCGGTGTGATAATATCTCCGCAAGGACCTGGGCGACGAACTTTATTCGGACGTCATATAAACGCTCTTCAACATTCCTCTGCATTCTATATATATATATATATATATATATATATATATATATATATATATATATATATATATATATATATATATATATATATATATATATATATATACCTCCAAAGATATGGCGAGCGTTGCCATACATTGACGGTGTTTCGGAGGCGGTCTCCCGTCTCCTAAGACCGATGGGGATCGGCATCGCCCACCGGCCGGAGTCAACCATTTGACATCTGGTTATGAGGCCTAAGGCCCCCCTGCCCCGAGGTGAAACCACAAACGTCATCTATCGGGTTCAATGCAATTCCTGCGCAGTCAACTACGTTGGAGAAACCGGGAAACGTCTGCAAACCCGGGTCGGAGAACACTTGAGGGCGGTAAGAAGAATGGACCCGCTGTCTTTGGTGGCGGACCATTGCGCAGACTCTGGACACACGTTCGCCTTCCAGAATGCTGAAATTCTTGGTCGGGGAAGTGACCGCGTGGCAAGGGAAACCATCGAGGCTTGGCACACGGGAACAACCTCCATAAATCGTTGTGTTACGCTTCCTACGGCCTACCAAGCCCTCCGGACGCAGCTCAATGATCGAAAGAGCCAACGTGAACATGGGCCTAACGTGCATCCGCACATGTGTGAGTCCATGGCGGACACGCACGCAATCGCAACACAACCCAGACCCGACGAAGGAACAGTTATCGCCTCGGCCAGCTCAACCACTTATCCGGCAGGTGCGAATACACACGGAGGTGCAGATCGCAACCAAGATTAACAGCCTGGGGCGGCAGCTTCGGTCGATGAGGGTACTGACGACTACTGCCAACGTGCGAACTCCGGCCCCCGACCAGATTGAGAACCAGCCATCACCCGCCCTCCCACAGTCCACCACGGACTCAGTGAACAGGCAAAGGATGATCGCCAAGAATGAAACACCACCATGCTCATCAAGCAGCAAGATGACTGAGAATCTCCACCCCCAACCCGGCCCCTCCTCTACGCAAATTCAAAAACCTTAGTAATCCCGTATTAGCCGAAATGTTACCACCTATAAATACTGTGAGGCACGGTACAAAATTTACCTCCGACGATGAAATCTTGTTTGATTTTGAAACGTCAGGACAATAAAACCATGGTTCCCGTGATCGCCTCTTCTTCTCATTTATTTCCGGGAACGCGCATCTTCGCTTCTATTAGCATATATATATATATATATATATATATATATATATATATATGTATATATATATATATGATAGTGTGTGGCTCACCGATCTGCTAAAGGAACATTTATGTGCCCTGGAACTCAGACTAGTGTACTCACAGACAGTCGCATAGTGACGTGTAGCATATGTTGATATATATATATATATATATATATATATATATATATATATATATATATATGAGAAGAAAAGGCGATCTCAGGGACTAAAGGTGTATTGTCCTGACGTTTCAAAAGCATACAAGCTTCCATCGTCGGAGGTGAGTATCGTACCGCGTCTCACAGTATTTATAGGCGGTGATAGCCAGTTTGTGACAGGGTTGTATGTACGGGTTCACCTTAACAGTGTGCACTATAGGAGGACGGGGTGGGGGCGTCCTTAATTGCCGGCATACACACAGGAATCATCTCTGTAGCCACCGGGGTGAAGAAGGGGGGAGGAGGAAATTTCTGTCAGTTGACATGTCTCTCGTTGAGGGGGGCGGCCATTATCTGGGTCCGCATTGACCTTAATTGGCGCCCTGTGTTGTTTGTGTCCCGAGTGATGCGGCGGTGATCATGACTGCGCCTTCGTCGGCCCCGAATTGTGGCGTGGTTAGGTGCATATCCGTCCTAGGTTCTCCCGCGGTGGAATTCACGTTTGGCCTAATTCCGTGTTTGCTCTTACGTTCGATGAGCTGCGCCCGGAGGGCCTGGTAGGCTGCCGGAAGGGCGACACAACGGTTGATCAACGAAGTCTCCGTGTGCCAGGCTTCAATTGTTTCCCTGGTTACGTGGTCATTTCCTCGACCCAGGATTTCGGCGTTTCGGAAGGCGAACGTGTGCCCAGAGTTGGCACAGTGTTCTGCCACCAGGGACAATGGGTCAATTCTCCTCACTGCACGCACGTGTTCGGTAACACGGGTCTGCAACCACTTCCCTGTCTCTCCGACGTAGTTAACTTCACAGGAGTCACATTGGATCCTGTAGATGATGTTTGAAGTCTCACCTCGTGGAAGGGGGGCTTTCGGTCTCATAACTAGATTCCGAATGGTTGAATCCGGTCGATGGGCGATTCCGATCCCCAGCGGTCTGAGGAGGCGGGAAACTGCCTCAGAGACGCCGTCAATGTATGGCAGTGCACGCCAGACTTTTGGCTGTTCTGTTACCAGATTTTGTCTTGGTTTGGCCAGCCTGCTGCGCTCGATAAAGTTACGAGGGTATCCGTTGGCCATGAAAAGGCGCTGGAGGTAGCGGAGTTCTGCCCTTTTTTCATCCGACTCGCTGCAATGTGTTTCTGCCCTTCTGTAGAGAGTTCGCACACAGCTGCGTTTGTGGCACAACGGGTGCTTACTGTGGTAACTTAGAATTTGGCGTGTGTTGGTCGCCTTCCTAAAAACCGTAGTTTTTATGTGCCCGTTGGATTTTCGATGGACAAGAACATCCAGGAATGGCAGTTGGTTGTTAATTTCGGCCTCCATTGTGAATTGGATGTCCGGGAAGACGGAATTCAGGACGCTATGGAATTCTTCGATCATTTCTCGCTTGATGATGACGAAGGTATCGTCGACGTATCGAGTCCAAAACGTTGGCCTGTAGTTTTTGAAAACCAGAGTCTCAAGCTTTTGGAGAACTGCCTCAGCGATGAAGCCCGAGCGGCGATCCCATTGGCGTCCCTCTGATCTGCTCGTACATGGTCCCCTCGAAGGTGAAGTACGTCTTAAGACAGAATTTTAAGAGTTGGACAAGATGTCCCCGCTTCACCGACTCGCCTGCATCCTCGTACTGCTTCTCAAGCAATTCGCTTACCGTTTTGACTGCTAAGTCCTGCGGGATTGAAGTGAAGAGAGAGGTGACATCAAATGACACCATGACCTCCTCTGCGGTGAGTCGCATCCCCTTGAGCCTTTCCAGGAACTGAGTAGCTGAAGTGACCGTTGTGGCTGCGCCCGAGGTGAGAAACTTCAGGTGTCGGAACAACCTTTTAGCCAGATTGAATGTTGGTGCACCACGCAATGACACAATTGGACGGAGGGGAATATCGGCCTTGTGTACTTTTGCTAATCCGTAAACCTTGCTGCGGCCGTATCAGATGGTTTTACAGCCAGTCTTACCGACTTACTTATTACTTTGTTTGTCTGCATATCGGCAAGCGTTTTGTCTAGCTGCATCATCAGCTTCTTCATCGGTTCACCATCGCAGCGAAGATATGCCTGTCGGTCTTCCAGCAGGTTGTTGGCCTTCTGAATATAGTCGGTCTTATCCAAGACGACTGTAGAACGTCCTTTGTCCGCTGATAGTATCACAAAACTCGTGTCAGCTCTCAGTCTCTTGACAGCATCCTGCTCCACTCTGGGAATAATTGTGCGTGGTTTATGTGCCATTACCAAGGCGGTTACCTGTTGCCGAACAAGGTGTTTTGTTTCATTGGATTCCCCGGTTTGTTTGAGAATTGATTCGACTGTGGCAACGAGGTTAACCGGATCGGCGTCTGTGGTATTGAAGCAAGCCTCATGACTCAGAACCTTCAGCTGTCCAGGCGTCAACTGTTTAGAGGAAAGATTGTGGACTAGGACATCAGTCTCTTCCTCAGGTGAGTGGCTTATATTTCGAAGCTTATCCGTCAGATCCACATCTCGTTTTGCCCGTAATTCTCTGGCTCATCTACTTATCACATATCGCAAAAGTTTAGTTCCGTCTTCGCCAATGAGTTCAGCGCACTTTGCAACCACTTGGCTCAAAACCCCGTTATATTTCCGCAATCGAAGGTGGCAGTCCTAGAGGAGCGCCCGTATCATTCGCCTGCCGTGTTGCATCACCCACCGTTTGGCCAGACTCGTGTTCACCGGTGGCCTGTAAGACAAGCTCTTCGGAAGCACGTAGTTGTCAAGGCATCTGTGGAGGAACTGGATTTGCGCGTACGTAGATGACACACGAAGGGCAAAGGTTTCCCAACGTCGTGCTGACTCAAGCGCTTCGCGCCCAAAAATATTGCTGATTGAAGCGAATATGCGTGTCCCCGGACATAAATGAGAAGAAAAGGCGATCTCAGGGACTAAAGGTGTATTGTCCTGACGTTTCAAAAGCATACAAGCTTCCATCGTCGGAGGTGAGTATTGTACCGCGTCTCACAGTATTTATAGGGGGTGATAACCAGTTTGTGACAGGGTTGTTTGTACGGGTTCACCTTAACAGTGTGCACTATAGGAGGACGGGGTGGGGGAGTCCTTAATTGCCGGCATACACACAGGAATCATCTCTGTAGCCACCGGGGTGAAGAAGGGGGGGGGGAGGAGGAAATTTCTGTCAGTTGACATGTCTATAAAGCAGTCACCGCTGTGTCATGTGGCACAACGTAGTTTTTAGTTGTCTGCCAGCGGGAAAGTTGGAATTCATGTGTCAAGCATCCTTATGACACGTGGCAGCAGGCGAGACAGAACAACTCTGGGCAAGTGGAACAACCACCTCGCCACTCTGATGTTGGAATCGATGAATTTTCTGAAACGTCAGCACCAATACAGTGTCATCCATGAAAGCGCCACTTTTGTTTCTTTATCCTCATTGAGTGCTGATGAACAGGATAATTTATCTGGAACCTCGTAACATTGAAACTGGCAGGAAAACATACTCCAGGCTCCACATTTGGAGCGTTCGACTTCTGATCAACTGGTCGTGGGTTCGAGCCTCAGTTGTGGCACCACTTCGGGTTAAATAGATAGATAGATACGTTATTTGATATCCTTTTATCGATTGGCAGGCTATTTCAAAGCAAGCAATACCCAGAAGCAAAGAGCAAACAGCGTTTAGAGTGGAGAATATAGGAGGAGATATAATCAGTAAAGAATAACGTAGATTATACGGATGAATAACGGGTTTTAAGGATAAATTCGGGGAATATTTGAATTATTATTAAGGAGAAAAAGGAGGCGGAAGCCAGCTTCCAGTCTCCAAACCCATAGCATTTCTAGGGTAGTTAGCTTGCACCGATTCGAGTAGGAGCTTATCGAAATTGTCGGAGATGAGATTTTCCGAGTAAAATTTCGTTGGACAGTTTTTATTTTAGAATGGCTTAACTCTTTCATTAAACCAAAGAATGGGCAGCTATAGTAAAGTATGGGAAGGTCAAACATTCGATAAGATCTTAATTAAAATACAGGACGATATAAATTGTAAGAAATAAAGCCAAAACTCTAGGCAGCTTTTGCCGCAATTCTATCCACATGAGGCGAGAGTTCTAAATTATTGGTGTAGTTTAAACCTAAATCCTTTATCGTAGGTGGGCCTTGAAAATTAACTGGTTGTTTTAGCCTGTCAAGCCCAAATCACATGTAACGGCACTTAAAGGTGAGAATTTAATTTGGCACTTTGAGCTTCATGCGGAAAGAGCATGCAAGTCTGCATGGATTTCTTGGAAGCATCGTAAGGCCGTAGATTTCGATAAGGATTATACGCAGTTAAGGTCGTCCGCATAAATAAAAGACTGAGGGCGTTGAACTGCGGTTGAAATATCATTACTGTGAAGCAAACAACAAAAGAGGACTTAGCACAGTACCTTGAAGGACACCGCTAAAAAAGGCATCTCAGGTGCTAATGAGGACCCGAATAGGACCTTATGTTTCTGATGAGTTCGATATGACGTAAGTAAAGCAGGAAGGGGACTACGAAGTCATAAAGCTTCTAAATTAACTCTGAGTCTCCTATGAGGCATTTTATCGAAGGCCTTGCTAAGATCAAAAAAGATAATGACCACAGAAAGATAAGCATTACAAAGAGATGTTAATAGATTTAGAAAAGGCAGGTGACATGTTTCACAAGATTGACCGGGTAGAAAGCTATGTTGGGAAGAGCTAAGAAGTTTATTGGTTATCCAAAAATCTGTAATTTGTATGGAAATTTGTTTTTCAGAGAGTTAAGCAAGAGAAGGCCTTTTATGAACAACGAGATAATTGTGAACATCCGAGCGGAAGTCAGACTTAAAGACAGGCATAATAATAGACATTTTCATATAATCAGGACAGAAATCATTCTTTAGATAAACTGAAAACATTTGGCTTAGCAAAGGGGGAAATCTCTTAACTGTTTACTAAAGAAATTTGGTATGCTGTCGTGTCGAGCTCAGAGTGACTGATTTAGTTTCTGAATATTTGTAGGAACAAAATTAATGGCAATGGGCAACTCATGAATTATAGAGTAATTTAAGGGATGGGCTTGGTTTGACCAAGAAGAAATTTAACAATTCTGCTTTGTACAAATTCTTTGTAAGTAAATTATTATTGAACTCGAATAAGGTCGGAAGAACGGAGACGGAAGACGTGAGCAATGGATCTGACAGGATTAGCCTGTCTAATTGCTAGAGGCACCCTACATCTTTTTCACGCGAGCCTCATTTTTGAAGCTAAGTCAAATTTGTGTGCGATCTTTACGTGGACAGATAGTGAGATTATTTACGGATCCTTAAGCAGGTTGCTTATTTTTTAATGATATTTTTAGAGACAATGTGAAACTGTAGTAGAAGCAACATTTCAAATCAAGGTATTTTGTGGAAGGAAATCGAAGAGGCCTTCTGTTTGGCCTTGCAATATATTAAATCTAAAATACTATATTTTCTAGTCGCTGAGCTAGCTAATTGAGATATGTTTGAAAACGTTAATTTTAATCAACAAATTCTCAAATGTTGGCGGAGAAGTGTTTGCATACCAGTCGAGTTCTGGCAAATTAAAATCACATTCGATTATTTTGACATCAAAGGGAGCCTCCACAACGCATTCGAAGAGTGTACAGAACGTGCTTCCATTGTTGGATTAACAAAGAGGGTTATAGACACAGCCATTCCAATATTCCTCGTCATTGTCGGTAATATCCTTCGGAACATACTACCAGCCGCTGTGCGGTTGCTGGCGGGGATCGAAAGTAAGTCAAAAAGCTTAATGGGTGCACCAAACTGCTCTTACGTTTAAAACGGGGAAAACAACAGCATATTGTCCATTCTTATCCGTTTAATAACTCTAACTAGGGTCGCGATATGGTTAAGAAAGGAAACAAGAAGACCTGAAATATTTTTTTTAAAACCACAATCAAATATTATACACAAAGTTGAAATGGTAGAGCTGAATGGTTGTTTAGCCGTAAGAAGCGATCAGATGATTAAATTTAATTGCGAATATGAAAACTGCACGAGCGATAGAATCACCATAAATCCAGAAATAAAGCCCTTTTTCTAAACCCCAATTCCTTGTCACCTGTGTAAAACAAAGATCCACTTAAACGCAACAAGTCACACATCCGCGAAATAAATCCTGAGCCCAGAGGGTTTCTGTGATTAAGAGAGAATTGTTTTGCATCACTTAAGAAGGAACTGGCCGCCAGTTCCCACGCACATTTGGGAGAGTTTATAAGGGTTGCTTTTCGTGTGCCCTACCCTTCTAAAGGCAAAAATTGTATGTTTCTGCTCATCTGCGAGCCTAAATGGATAAGTGTGGAAAGATATATGCTGAGAAGATAAGCGCACAAGAATCTATTGTCCCACAACCTAAAAAAGACAAGCTCTGGGTTCTTGATGAGCAACTGATGAACTTCAGTTTGATGGAGAGCTTAGGACCTAATTGCTCTACCCCGTCTGTGAACTATCTGCACTCTGTACGTGTGGATGTTATTGTTTCTGTTCACAGGATGGTGATTAAAGTTACGATTGACAAACTAAACCAGGAAATGTTTGCACCAGTCTATAGACTGTCATCAACGGTTTCCGGCTTCGTTTAGAAGGGAGACGAAATACAATGACATTATTTCCTAAGTAGCAATAGATATCGAGTAGATGAACGTGAATAGCTATTTATCGTGATATCTGTCTCTTATACGTCATTGGTTATTTAAACTAAGCAATCAGACATTTCATTGGTTGCCGTTCTTTAAGCGGCTGCCAGCAGATCCAAGAACGTTCCTTTGGGCAACGTATGAGGTGGAGGTAGCTCCTATGTGTATGGGGGAATATGTCCACGTTCGTTTGGAAAAAAACAACTTCGTATGCTTATACTTAAGAATACGGTGCCTGTAGCAGGCGATTTTGAAATACAGTTGGCCGTTGATGACCCTCTGGTTTATAGGAATTCAAAGACCGAAATTTGGCCTATTTTAGAAAAAGAAGTGCGGACCTTCCTCACTATCATATTTTCGGTAGGCATTTATCGTGAAGATGGAAAGCCTACCGTTGTGCACGCTTTCTGCAAATTAATTGTTAAGGAGATTATAAACCTGCAAGATAAAGGAAACCCGATGGAAGACATCAGCATATCTAATCGCTTTCGTGTGGGCGCCGCAATATGTGACGCGCCGGCCAGGGCTTTTGACAAGCAAATCAGAAATTTTAATGCTTACCACAGTTGTGAACGTTTCACAGTCACCGGAGTGTAGATGGGAAAGGTCCTATACCTGGAGGAAGGGCAGAGAGACAGGAAAGACGAGAACGTCTTGCAGTCCATTGACGAATGTCACATAGTTGGCGTATCCCCGTTTGTAGCTTGCAATCTTGGGCTTATTTCAATAGTTCCCCTAGATGCACTACATTTAGTTTATCTTGGTGTAGTTAGGAGGTTACTCAGTTTATGGGTTAAGAGTCATCGTTCAAAAGCAAGTGGTCGCTTTACACCATATATATATAAATATATATATATATATGATAGTGTGTTGCTCACCGATCTGCTTAAGGAACATGCATAACTGTTAAGCAGTATTTAGTTCGGTAAAGGTTAACCTGCAGGTATGTCATTAAACAAAGTAGCGTTTTATAGCATCCCTACATACCAGACTAAGCCAAGCGTTACTATATACGGGCCGAGTTTTAAGTAAACTCCAAGCAGCAAATGTACCGGTGAAAGTCAATCTGACCAAAAATCCTCAGTAAGGAGAGAAAAAAGAGGGAACTTTGTCCCAACATACCTCCTGAACACAGATGACGATAACAATCGTAATGAGCACAATGTTAATTTGGTAGTAAGGGCGTTACACTTACTCAGTTTACAGCAAATTACAAGTGAAGAATGACGGTGAAAGTTCCTATTTGAAAGTTGGTACGTTATACAAAAATATAAGTTCCAGAACCACGACGTCGGACTAAAATTTGTCTCATATCCACCTGCCATCATCCATGAAAAGCGATACATCAGCGAAGCAACGTCCTAGCGCAGGCAGAACAAAAACTTTAACAAAAATATCGTAATAAAGAGTGCCCAGAATCCACGTCATGCCTTCGAAGGAATAGCTGATGTACGGCCTAGATTTTTTTCATGAATTCGCTAATGCTGTCCTGCAAGATGGGAACATTTTCACCGTACAAATAGCTTTCCGACTGGGCAAAGCAGATCCAAAACTTAACCTGAGCACCTCCCCATCTTTCCTAAAATTATTAAAGTAAAAGAAACCCAGGATGCGTTAAGGTCAGAATGAAAAAAAGCTTTACTGGGTTAGCTCAAACAACTGTTGTTTCAGTCGAACTACGAGCCGAGGGAAGGTCAAATATTCTAGACCAAGATAACGCTCCAGTGACCAAACCTGTTACAATGATTTCTGGACATCCATGAGGAAAAGATTATTGAACATCATCTCCGTAGAGGTAAAATGCTTGTTCAACAAGTCGGGCGAATTACAAACATATTTGAGTAAATTGAACCAAATATTATGGCTTTCACTGAAACGTGGCTTTCTCCAGATATTGCTGATTCCAAAACATAACTTGTAGAAAATCATCACTTCAGGAGAGATAAACCGAATCTAGGGGGAGGAGGTGGCGGTGGAGGAGGATGAGGAGGAGAGAGAGGAGGGGGAAGAGACATAGTTGAGGTCGCTTGAAAGCTGACCGCTATGGCTGAGGTACATACTCCGGCACAGGGCGTGAACTGTTAAGCATCACAGTTTCTGCTAAGTATGCCAGACCGCTAGTGCTTTCGATATCTCACCTTTCGCATTACCAGACATATGACTAGAATCTCTTTCTCATAAATGAACTGCACAAAGCCAGTGAGCTGAAATATGTCTTTGTCGTGGGGATGTTAATGCTCCTGATTTTGGCTGGCAAACATGTACTGCGTAGGGGCAGTCAGATAACTTTGATCAGAAACTACTACTTTGGGCGACAGAGGAACTTCTCTGACATAAAGTCACCATTGGAACACAGAAAAGGGAACGACACCAGTCGACCTGACTTTAACCTTATCTTTATCCTAGAGGAGGAAAATGTGCTAGACCTACAGGTTCGACCGCCATTAAGGACGAGTTACCACATTACCCTAGACTTCGAGTGGCCTTTGTTTACCAAAACAAAATTACCTGATAGGTGGGAAGGAAACATTTTGAAGCTTGTCTTCTCCTTATGAGAAGATAAATATCCGAGGTAACGTGGAAAACAGAACTGCATTGTGGAGAAAATGACACTTGGATGTCTTTCAGCTCTTAAATGAAAAGGGGCTGTTAACCTCAAGAGTCCTCGCAGAAGAAAGACAACCACCATCTGCCAAGCGTGAATAAACTCAAATATACAGGCCTTGTTCAAAAAAGGAATTTCTTCTGGAGGCTCCGATGAGCAATTCAAGGAATATAAGCAGCAACGAAAAACTTTTAAAAGTGAGGCTACTAATCTGCGAAGAAATATTGAATCTAACATGCTGCAAAACACGTTGGAACCTCTCAAAATACTAAACAGCTACATACGGGGTACAAATAAAAACTTATGTCTGCACAAGACAACGACGACCACACTAAATAATCCCTTCTTTCAACTTTCCGTCGGTCTATCTTCACCAGAGAGCCTAATTAAATTGCTGCTGTTCCATTCGTTCGTCAACCAATGTCTCCCCCTCTTCCTCCTCCTCCTCCTCCTCCTCCTCCTCATCCTCATCCTCATCCTTCTCTATAGAAGGTCATATTTAGGACCGAATTACTCCAACTTACTCCCGAAAAATCTTCGGCGTCTTCTTGAAACCACCTTCAGATTGCGGAATGCCAGCTTGGACACGGGGGATAAAAAAGGATGTTGACCTCCACCAACAGGTGCAAACGAGGGCAACAAAGATAGTTGATGGTCTCAAGATTTGACCATACGAGAATAGGTTAAAAAAGTTTGAATTATTTTCCCCTGTTTTACAGGCACTTATGGGAAGCCTGCTCTGAAACTTTCGAATTATGTGTGGCCATGATTACCCTCTGAGGCGAAGCCAGCATTGTAAAATATTTCAGGGTCAAATTTTCATTCACACTGTTTTGCACTAAAACGAAGCAACTCATTTAAAGTTGTGTTATGCATGGACACGAAAAACAATTAAAACGTTTGCGATTTCTATTGACTGTGAATATGCACTGCTGAACATACATAAATAGAGCCTTCAAGGGCACTGCCTGTAATGCTTCAACTATACTATATAGGACTCACTCATCCCGTTGTGCATGCGACTGACTCTCGATTCCCGCCACCATCGGCACAGCGGCTGGTAGGATGTGCTAATGACGTCCACCCTCCGCTTTTGAATTTCCACCAAGATACAAGATCCAAAAAAGATCCCCAAAAGTGCACGTAGATGTGCATGTGCGATGTTGTTTTGCAAAGCCCATTCGCATAACTTCTGAACCAATAACTGATCCAATTCAAAGGTAGCAACCCTATGAGTTTCTTCTTCCTCCAGGGCTCCCATATGATTATATTCCACAGCCCTTACCATTGACGACAGATTTCCTTCATCTCCCCTCGATAGAGAGAGAATTAAGTCCTTATATAATGCTTTTAGCTGCAGGTCTTCCACTCTACGTCTTCTCTTTACGGTCTCCACAATTTCACGGAATTCTTCTTCCCCATTACTTCTAATTCGGCGTCTTCGTGTTCTGTCTGCTTCCTGCTTAAACATTGTTAAAAATAGAAATACAGTAATAAACATATATAATGACTAAAGTCAAGATGGTGCAGGGGCGGTTCGACAACGTTTTCCACACCGTCCACGCTAAATAGTGGCGCGTACGCGCGCAAAAGGCGTCGCAATGTGCTTAAAGAACGGCAACCAATGAAATGTCTGATTGCTTAGTTTAAATAACCAATGACGTATAAGAGACAGATATCACGATAAATAGCTATTCACGTTCATCTACTCGATATCTATTGCTACTTAGGAAATAATGTCATTGTATTTCGTCTCCCTTCTAAACGAAGCCGGAAACCGTTGATGACAGTCTATAAATTGATGCAAACTTTTCCTGGTTAAGGTTGTCAATCGTAACCTTAATCACCATTCTGTGAACAGAAACAATAACAGCCGCACGTACAGAGTGCAGATAGTTCACAGACGGGGTAGAGCAATTAGGTCCTAAGCTCTCCACCAAACTGCAGTTCGTCAGTTTCTAATCAAGCCCCCAGAGCTTGTCTCTTTTAGGATGTGGGACAATAGACTCTTGGGCGCTTATCTTCTCAGTATATATCTTTCCACACTTATCCATTTAGGCTCGCAGATGAGCAGAAACATACCCATTTTTGCCTTTAGAAGGGTAGGGCACACGAAAAGCAACCCTTATAAACTCTCCCAAATGTGCGTGGGAACTGGCGGCCAGTTCCTTCTTAAGTGATGCCAAACAATTCTCTCTTAATCACAGAAACCCTCTGGGCTCAGGATTTATTTCGCGGATGTGTGACTTGTTGCGTTTAAGTGGATCTTTGTTTTACACAGGTGACAAGGAGTTGGGGTTAAGAAAAAGGGCTTTATTTCTGGATTTATGGTGATTCTATCGCTCGTGTAGTTTTCATATTCGCAATTAAATTTAATCATCTGATCGCTTCTTACGGCTATACAACCATTCAGCTCTACCGTTTCAACTGTGTGTATAATATTTGTTTGTGGTTTAAAAAAAATATTTCAGGTCTTGTTGTTCCCTTTCTTAACCATATCGTGACCCTAGTTAGAGTTATTAAACGGATAAGCTTGGACAATATACTGTTGTTTTCCCCGTGTTAAACGTAAGAGCAGTTTGGTGCACCATTGAGCTTTTTGACTTACTTTCGATCCCCGCCAGCAACCGCACAGCGGCTGGTAGTATGTTCCGAAGGATATTACCGACAGTGACGAAGAAGATTGGAATGGCTATTTCTCTCTATAAAAATTCTATTTTAGGAAACGAGTTGGCAAGCCTAGGCGGGTTCCCTCATTTAGATAACAGTAACAGCTTAGCAAAATGTCTCTGCCTACTCCTTTTTACCCAAAGTTTACTTCTACACCACCTAGTCTTCCTTTTCATATGAAAACTACTGAACGTAACCTGCGTCGCAAACCTACGCTCAGCAGAGTTTCACTCGACGCGAGATCAATCGTGATAAATATGACATAATCTTATGTTCACACTCTAATTTCTGATTTTATGCTTGCTGTAGATAATTTTAATTTATAGCGACGAAACTGCGCCTTAAACGTCACGGTTGTTGTCGTCTTTACGGTAGATCATCGCCGTTACGTTCCTCCCTACCATCTAAGCATTTTTTTCGATTTCCGGAAATATTTCCTTCGTTTCAGTAATCCTCCAGCACAACAAAAAAACAAACGGTGATTGACTGTGTCTTTAACTCTCCTTGTTATTCCAACAATGGAAGCATGTTCTGTATTCTCTTCGAAAACGCTGTGAAGGCCCACTTTGATGTCAAAATAATCGAAAGTGATTTTAATTTGCCAGAAATCGACTGGCATGCAAACACTTCTCCGCCAACATTTGAGAATTTGTTGAACAAGATTAAATTTTCAAACATATCTCAATTAGCCAGCTCAGCAGCTAGAAAATATAGTATTTTGATTTAATTTTTACTATTGACTTCCACCCTGCGCTTGCGAATTTCCACCACCATTCATTGTCGTTTTTTAGTCTACTTCTCCGTAAAGCCAGAGGTAAACGGTACATATTTCGACTTTTTTCATGTTAACAACGAAAAGTGTAATAATTTTTCAAGCACTCTAGAATGATTTACCTTTTTTAGATAATGTTCCAAGATTTTTTTCACGATATACTGCAAGGCCTAACAGAAGGCCTCCTCGATTTCCTTCCACAAAATACCTTGATATGAAATGTTGCTTCTCTTATAGTCCCACATTGTCTTCAGAATAAAACCTTAAAAAAAGCAACCTGAATTTAAGTAGTTTTAAAACCGCAAATCAGAGGTGATGGATATGCCAAATCCTTGTGATTTCCATAACCATAACCATGACCAGACTAATAGATTATAGGCTGAGTAGTAGATGACCTTTTTGAGAGGAAGGACCCAATATAACGCTCCAACGGCGTACGATCCCGATAAAAAATTGGCGAAAAATGCCATACCGTTGTGCAAATATGGAGTCCACCTCGATTGATAATATGGGTGGATAATTGCTCTATGTGGCTTTCGCTCCTTTGTAGTTGGAAATTAGCAAGTGCAGGAAGTCGGTAATAATATCGATTAATTGTCTGTTTCTGGGAACATGTTGGTATAAGAAACTGTAGCCTTTAACTATCTCTGCATTGTCTCACTGGCGATGAACTGGATGTGCGATTTAAAGAACTCTGCATCCTGAGAGAGCATGTCAGAGAGTTTACCGTTGAGTAAATTCCAAAATATAGAGAGGACTGATCAAAACTTCAGCACGAAGTAATAAAAATTATGTACAGTGGACCGATCAAGCTGTTTAGCCTTAACAACTGGTTGCATATTCAAAGCACTGCTGCGATTAATAGATGCAATCAAGCAACGCTTGGGCTCAGCGGCTAAAAGCTTCCGACAAGCTACAACTTTCATTCTCATTTTCACTTGAAGGAGGTTACAATTTCATTAACCATTAGAAAAAGCATAGATCAGACGTTTTGTGAAAATCTAACAGACCTTTCGATCGAATCTAGGTGAAAATTTAACCGATGGAAAAATATACACCATTTAAGGGCATTAGAATGCAGAAAATGCGAATTGAAGTACGCAAGTGAGCATTCAGCAGGCAAAGCTGGCATAACCCGAAAGGGAAATGACAAGCGATGATTCCAAAAAAGAATAGGTCGTTGATTACGGAAAGTTTTCAACAAACATACGCATAAGAATATTTTTATCCTATAAAAATGGTGTTTGTAATCCTTTTCACTTACTTTTGAATACTTTGAATACTATAATGAATACTATAATACTATAATGAATACTATAAGGAATACTATAATGAATACTATAATGAATACTATAATGAATAAATAAATAAAAATATAAATATAAATAAATAATAAATAAATAATAATAATAATAATAATAATAATAATAATAATAATAATAAATATATAATATAAATATAAATATATATATATAAATATAAATATAAATAATACTATAATGAATACTATAATGAATACTATAATGAATACTATAATGAATAAAAGGATATTCATTCAGAAAAACACAAGAACAAGAAATGCTAAGGGTAACAAAATAAACCGAAAAATAGGACAAAAATAGAGGTTACGTAGAGTGAAAACTCTTTGGCAAATTAGATTTCCAGCAAGTTGTTAAGTCTACAACACCGATGGTGAATGCAGACAATTAATTGTTGTTAATCAAATGTGTTTCTACAATTTTAAATTAGGGGATATATACGAGCTTGACAAAACTTCGTTATGTAAAACATCCACTTGAATCCCAATGAGGCTAGTTGGGGCGAAAAAGCTGACGATTGGCATTTCCGCTTCTTGATTTGGATGAATATAACAGGTATATGTAAATGTGTAGTGTTAAATATATAAGGTTTCAGTATCAGTATATTTTAGGGAGATGATGGTGAGTCACCTTTGCATTCCCTATTTAAACATGCGAGTTGTGTTATCAAAAAATAGTATCTCGATATGTTTGCGAGGCCAATTCATATGAGCCAACTGGCTGGAACATGGTTAAAAAAGCAGACAGTGAAAAAAAACTCTCCCGTGATATTAAGGAGAAAAAAACTGTCGCCCTTGGAGAGTGGTCCAACGGGGGGGGGGCATCGGGGAGGTCACCTGAATCAGCACCGAAGTGCGGAAGGTGCAGCCAGACGCTCCCTTGCTGATTGTAGAGTCCGTTGAGTGATTTAAAAGGCGGAGATATCCGCCCAGATCATCCTCGGTCCGTTGCGGTTAAAACCAAGGTAGAACGTTGATACACCGCATGGACGATGGCCACCAGGTCCGGCTGATGCGAACACTCACGATGTCACCAAGGTGTGCACATAATTTAGCAGCGAAGACCTCGGGGACCTCAGCATGGGAATTGTGGGAGAGTACAAGCCCTTGAACGAAAATATCAATCATAAAGAAATGTTACTCAAATATAGCTAATAGTATCCTAAATACCATATTTTCTGACGTCACCCCTGCAGCTTTCAAATTGTTTTGTAACTCGCACCATTATACTGATCTAATTTTCGCTTAAAAACCTCCAAGGAGTCCGACATAACAACATCCAGAGGAAGATTATTCCAAGCTTAAACTACTCTTTTGGAGAAGAAGTACTTCAGAGTGTCTAGCCTTTCTCCAGTCACACGTAATTTGAAAGGATGAACTCTCAAGCTCGTTGTTGTTGCTCAACTCGAAGAAATAACTTCGGACGAGACAACAGTCCTGGACGCGTTGTATGCTGAATTTTAGTATCAGGTCTGCATGAAGCTGTCTATAGCACAATTGAAAAAGATTGAGATTTGACAGCCGTGTTTCATAAGGCTGTGAGGACAAGTTTGGTTGCTCTAATTTGGACCTTTTCGAAAATGTTGATGTCCTTCGCAGCCCAGGGTCTCCAAGCTTGGATAGCGGACTCGAACTGCGGCCGCACGAATGTTCCAAAGACTCGAGCGAAGCATTTGGTAGTGAAGGCTGCAAAAGCTCGTTTAACGAGGAACAGAATCGACATGGCGGACTTCGCGACCTTTGCGTAATGTAGGGAGGGTTAAAGCGAGGGCGTGATCCAGACTCCCAGGTCCTTTCGACATCCACTTCTTTCAATGGAATGCCATTCAGACGGTAAACCGTACGGTTCGAAGGATTGATTTTCCCGACTCGTATGATGTTGCACTTGCTGCCATAAAACGGTAAGAGCCAGTCATTTGCCCATTTCTGGAGTAGATTTAAAATTGCCCGCAAATTTTCTTCGTCAGCCACAGTTTGAATGGCGCGCCAAAGTTTAAGATCATCGGCAAACATGGCAATATCGCAGTCCAGTTCGTTGGCACAATCGTTGATGTAGACAATGAACAAAATAGGGCCGAGAGCAGAGCTTTGGGGAACACCACTCTTAGCCTTAACTTTGGTCGACTGTTTGTCGCTGATATGGACAGTTTGTGAGCATCCTGTTAAGAAGTTTTCTATTTATGTAAGAATTCTACCTCTTACTCCTATGCGGTTAAGTTTATAAAGAAGGCGGTGGTGCGGCATGCTATTTAAAAACCTTTTTGAAGTCGATATAGACTGCTTGCACCGTATTTCATCTATCGACCGCCTCATTCCAACGTTCTAAACAGTAAAGAAAATTTGTGACGCAGGACCTACCTCTTCGGAAACCGTGCTGGACCTTGGAAAGCAATTGGTTATGTTCTAGGAACTGCATTAGTTGTTGCTTTATTATTTTTTCCATAATTTTGCAGAAAACTGAAGTTAGGCTGACCAGTTGATAATTGTTTGCGGAGACCCGGCTTCTACCCTTATAGAGCGGCGTAATCCATGCGGATTTCTGGTCAACTGGTAGACTTCCGGTCTGGAAGGATGTTCGGAAAAGCGTAGAGATTGTTTTTGCCAGTTCTCTCGTGAACTCTTTCAGCAGATTTGCAGTAACTTCATCGGGAACAGGTGACTTAGATTCCTTTAACCTCAAAAGTTCCATGAGGACAATAGTCTCGGTGAAATGAACATTCTCTACTTTTGTATCCAGTTTGAAGCCATCGGTTGGGTAAACGTATCTCATTTAATTTGTGAAAACAAACCGGAAAAATTCCGAAAGATGATCAGCCTCCGCACTCTCTTCAGTTAGGTCTAAACCCTCGGCGGTCCTCAGCAGGGGTATCAGATCCTTGTTCCGTGTATTGTGCCTGAGGTAACCGTAAAAGAGTTTCGGGTTCATCGTGGCCCGATTTAGCAGGTCCATTTCGAAATCCTGTCTCATTCTAACAAAAAAAGCCTTTGACCCGATTTCTCTGCATTTTTTACGCATTTAGAGATGTAGAAGTTCCATCCGTAAGTGATTTTTTCAACTATCTCCGCTTTTTCTTAAACTTCGATTTTAAAGGCATGCGTTAGCCATCGCGGTCTGTTCGTTAACCTTTTTCTCAATATCGGACCGTCATTTTCGATGAGCCTGTGCAGTATGTCCCGGAACGTTTCCCAGTCCGATGCCTTTTTTCCGAATTTGTCGAAAAACGTTCAAGTAATATCGTGATGCCTTTATTCCGCACAGTAGGGGTTATTGATTAACTGGGCATCTCTTTCCTCTAGGTGCCTTTGGAAATCACGTAGCTGATATAAAATTGATGCTCACACTGTCGGTATATCATTAAATTCTGTCAGCTTGTTTGTTGTCTGTTTTCATAGTTTACTGATAGCATGGCCGCATTTGTTTGCCTTTTTTGTTACGTAGCCTTTAATATGCCATCTGATCTTGGCCCCTTAGCGGACTGCGAATGATCACCTTGGGTTAATCTTGTCTCGCCATATGACGCTTGCTTCCATGTTCACCCAAAAATTTCCTCACATGCAGGGTGGTCCCTTAACGTAAGCATATTTATCTTACTATAAACGACAGCTTTTCGCTTTAAAAACGTGCAAATCCATTTCATTTTATGTGATTTTGAGCAAATTTGAAGTTTTTCACTGTTAATCGACCGTTTTTTCATATTGCACTGCCTATCATAAGCACAAAACGAACGCCATACAGTGTCTGATTTTTCTCTCTAAAATTCTCTTGAAATTATTTTTCATCTACCCATATGGACGATAAAACAATTAATTTTGCGTTGAATTGTGTTTATGTGAGGAAGGCAGACTATTGATCTCAGAACTGCGCATTTAAAAAAGTCCACTTATGTTCGAGTGAGGCGTCGATTAGAATTATCATTATGAACTTGTTATAGCGGCTGGATAAGGTAATCGGTATATATGGGAGCTAGATAGCACCTTTGTATTCCCTATTCACCGATAAACGCTGACAAAACATGCACATTTTAGGTAGATGTTTTTATCGAATTACGTGTAAGGGCACTGTCATTAGAAAAACAAATAAAATGAATGTGCAATCCTAAACAGTTGTTAAGTTATGAATAGTAGATCAGTATTAATGATCGTTTGAAAATGTTTGGTCACAGTAGACATTTTGTTGATGTACAGAAGGCAGAATAGAGGAACCAGAACCACGCTTTGAAATACGACACTCGTGATCGTTTGAGCTGCAGAGTAACTATTACGTACTGAGTCATTTTTCCTAAGGATTGACAAGAAGAAACCAATGAAGTTAAAGAGAGGAAGCAGAATGCCAAGGGCTTCCAGTTTTAGGAGATAGTGTCAGTGTTGCGCCTTATCAAAGACCTTGCTAAGATCAAGGTATCTCACAACTTCCGAGTGCTAATCATTACAAAAGGAAGTTACCAAGCCCATAAAGCCAAAGTGATACGTTTTGCATGATATTTCAGGTAAATACTATACTAAGTAGAGCTCAAAATGTTCGCGATATGGGTACATTATAATAAAAATTGATGTTGAACAAGTATGCCGTCACTTATCAGTCCATTTCAAAAAAACAGAAGGTTTCCCTTCAATCCTACAGCTATGGAGCGATAAAATGCTTCACATTTCCTAGCCAGATTGCTGTATTTTCAGCCGAACGCTCAAAGGTCTGATCATTGTACTATTTTTCCCGAGAATCAGTTAGCCAGCTACCTTTGATAGCCTTTTTTAATCATCCCCTTACTTTTTCCTTTCCTTTGCAATCAAGTCAACTCCAAGCGACTGCGTCTGCTTCATGACAGTTGTTTCTAATTCTCGTGTCAGCCGACCTATAAAGTCAGCGTTTCGGCGTTTCTCACATGGGCCTAAACATTCTCCATTCCAAAAAAAGCTTTCATTCCTTCCATTTTAAATTTCTTCGGATAAATTAAGTGATTCAAAACCGAACTCGTTTTTTGCCAGCTTGAAAGTCAGCTTTATTAGTCGTTTTCAACAATGATAGCGTATGGTTGCGCAAATTATTATATAAAAGGGAGATAAGCAGAGCGTTTAATAACTTTTTATTGATTAAAGCTGGAAAAACATGAACATGTTTCATACCAAAATGGGTACATTGCATTCATCCTTTTTGTCGACTAAATATACAGCCCATCAATAAGTTGGGTACAGTTTTATTAAGGAAAATATAAGCAACTGCCTTTAAACTCCCTTTTGTTTACACAGTGGCTGAAAGAGCAGCAATACATAAGAAAAATTCAGAAAGCTGGTGGTTACAAAATTACATGAAGAAAACAAGCCACTGTTTGCCAGTAGAATAATTGCACGTTATTGCAGTTTTGGGTTAGCAAGTAGCTGGTGAGTGAGATGCTGGATATCTATAAGCCTCTCCAATGCATTTTTTATTAATAAACTTCATTTAAAAATGCCACTGAAATATAGCAAGTAGTAATCCAATAATAACGTCGTTTTCGAATGGGATAAGACTTAATAGATTGGTTGAAATTAAAAAGAGCATTGCTACACCGATCCAGCTTTCTCACAGCCACTAATTTTGTACCTATAAATATTAAGCAACATATAAGCTGACTTAGAACTCTACCTTTAGTCTAAACTGAAAACATCCCAAACTCACTCACAAAACATATAAGAGATTTCCACCTTTGCTGAGCAAATAACTATCAGTATTTCTTGAAAATATTTTTTTATCTGATAGCAGGATAACTTTTAATAATTAATCATTTTTAAAGTCGAACTCTTGTTCAAAGATTAAACAGTTTCATAAAACTCACTCTCTTGTTAAACTGTTTGAAAAACCAATTGCTGGTAAAGTACAGATTTTTCGCTTAACCAGTAACCAAACCATGCATTAAGGAAGAGTTAAAATTTGTACGCATTTGCATAGAATTCTCAGATGTATGGAAAACACAGATACTAAAGTCTTCTCTGCGCGACAAAAATGGAAGCCCGATCAAGATTCGAAGGTGTGTTGAAAATGTGCATAGTAATCTCCAGGTGGAAAGCGCATGCTTCTAACCAGTCGGCCATGTTTGCCAGTGAAGGGACAAAAAAATAACCTACAAGCAGAAAATAAGGACGAAGTAAGATACATGGTTGATTTTTCCCTATTTTTAGTGAAAAAAGAGCCCGATAACCTTAATGAATATCGTTTTAAAGGACAAAATATGTATGGGGTGTTTAACACTCCTTCAGAAATTTTTAGGAATGGAGAAAGAAATAGAAAACTTGAAAGAGGAAATGTCAAATCTGAAGCAGTCTGTTCATGTTTCACTGGGTAAAGGAAGAGCAGTCACAAAAAATCTAAAAGATGAAATGTGTATGCGAACATAGCTTATCGTTGAGATAAAATATATCACGCCCACAGAGTTCAGTACATGGGTAGAAATTCATACATTGGGCAGAGAGATCAGAACAGTTCATACATCAAGGTGATGGTCAAGGCGGTTATTTCTAAATTCGAAGAAAAGTGGAAAATATTATAAAAAAGATTTGTCTAGGGGACATGAAGTCTTTGGAGCCCCTGTTTTTTGCAGCAAGTTTGATAAACATATTCATTATTTTCGAATAATAGGTTGCCATTCTCACTTATTCTCACTAAATTTTGCTTGCTAAGTATTTATTACATTCTGCAATTCCTACTTTGCTGATCAAATGGTCTTCAAAAAGTACACTTTTATACCGTTATATTTTGCAGAAGTTTTTTATTGCGGGATAACTTATTCTTCATTAGTATGGCGTTTACCGAAGAAACCTGAGGATTCATAACTGTTCGTAATAGAGGATGTTATAAAAAGACATCGTGGGGCCTGCTGTTAAAGAGGCCTGGTAAGAAGATATTGAGCTCAGAACCTTACCACCTATACAGAAAAAAGAAAGTTTTAAGAAATGGATAACATGACCGGCATGATCAAAGTCTTAGTGTAAAACCATTGTTCCCAGATTGTACAAAGGGATCAAAGAAAGAGAGGTGCAAGTGTCACAAGACCTTGTTTTGAGGACCCTTAGTTTGAGTCACACTCATTTGGTTATTCTTGAGTAAGCGATGCATCATGTTATTCTTTATCAAGTTCTCTGAGTTATTTGAAGGTTTGGAAATTGTGATTATTGGCCCAAGGTCCAGCCGGCGTCAATTGGGTGGGTTTATGGAAAGGCAGAATCTGCGATTCCTTCTACACGATGCAAAAGGTGCATTTTTTGAGGGCTGGATCTATTACCTTGCGCAGAAGAGATGGGAAAATATAATAAGCAGCGCATTTATTATACTGACCAGGACGCCAACTGGTTCAGGAGTATGAGAATAAGAAAAACGCCGAATGGATACCATAACCTCACAGAGGGTAAAACTTATTATTTGACGACGGCACTTGTCCAAACGCCAATGGTCAGTAGTGGTAGAGTTGAATTTTCATAAAACGACTGAATAAGCTAACGCTGAAACCATCAGCCGTCAATTTGCCCGCAAATACGTGATTTCAAAGGGCACCTAGATGAACGGGAGACCCCGTTCAGAAATGACCCCTACTGTGCGGAAAATAGGCAAAATGACATTACACGAACGGTTTTCGACAAATTCGACACAATCAGCCCTTTCAAAAATATTTTGAATCAATATTAAAACGGAAATTCCTCTTTTCAGATGGAATCGACCAGAGAGTGTATGCAAACAACGTTGCCATTAATCATTTTCTTAGGGGAAGTAAACTTCTTACAGCTTTTCCTTACAAGTATACACATACGGAAATAAAAATGAATCAGACCAGTAATGGAAATTAAAATGTGTCAATAATTCTGTCGATATGGCTGATCGGAAATAGGTCAGTAGATGTCTTCATCTGAGTATCCGGAAAGGTACTTTCAGCAGACAAAAACTGAAACAAATGCGCAATCCTATACAGTTGTTACGTTATGAATAGTTGATCAGATTATTGGCGATATAAAAAGCACAAAGCAGTGGAGTGAAAAAAGTAAAGGTACTGGCATTGGAAAAACATTTTGGGAATTTAAATCGATGGGGTATATAGTGAAAGGTTTTATTTGTTTTTAAGGAAAAAAAAAAACTTTCACTCCTTGAGGAAACTATTTGGGAACTTATTCAACGGTAAACTCTCAGCTGATAAATCTAGTAAGCATAGCAGTAATCGTGGCAAATCTATGAACGCCTCGAATCCAAGTTTCAAAATATAAAGGGCATTACGGTTGGGAAACCTGCTAACGCTAGAGAATCCTAAATACATAACCGACATTTCTTGGCCGTTTTCTCTACTCAACAACGTCTCACGATCCCAAAGTTATTAAATCTACTTAGATCGTTAAGCGTTTTTCTGCAACCCTTCGTTCCATTTTCAAAAGAAATTCTCCTCCATTTTATGTCAACATTCCTCAAATCATATTTTAAACCCTTCTCATATTGTGCGCCATTCAAATATGTTTTTTTCACAATAATCCTTATTTAGTTCTCCGTAGCATCTTAGCGAATTGTATACTGCAGCAATATTACTTTCTAACTTCTTCTTTTCTGAAGTTTTCTTCCTCACGCATCCATTTTATGCCAGCATTCCTTAAATCGTATTAAAGAGCTTTCTCTTATTTTTGATAACCCAGACAGTTGGTCTTCCTCTCAATGTGTGCCATCTCAACAACTTTCTTCACAATTATCCTGACTTAGTTACCCTTAACAGCTTAGCGAATTGTATACCGCAGCAATATTAATTTCGATCTTCTTTTTCCCTGAAATTTACTTCTCCAACACCATGTCTTCCATTTTTTATAAACACTATGGAGCGTATACTGCATTCCACAAATACGCTCAGTATATTTTAACTCAAAGTGACATCAGTCGTGAAAAAGATGACTGAGCTAATAAGTTATGAGACATATGTTTTGCTCATCACAGAAACTTGGCCTCACACTCGTATTTTCAATTTGCTGCTCGCTGTAGACAATTAAGTTTATATCGACGAGACTGCGCTGAAATATTTCATGGTTTTTGTCTAGTTTACATGAGATCATATCTTGTACGTTCTTCCTACCATCTAAGCATTTCTCAGTTTTCCGGAAATAAGTGCTTCGTTTCAGTCATCCTACCACACCATAAAAAAGTGCTGACTGACCGTGTTTATTAGATTCCTTGTTATTCGAACAATGAAATCCGGGTTTTGGAACTATTTAAAAAATCTGCAGAGGCTCCATTTGATGTCAAACTTATCGCAGGTGATTTCAATTTGCCAGAAATCGACAAGCATGCATATACGTCTCCGCCAAAATTCGAGAATTTGCTGAACATTATTTTCTTTTAAAAACATTTCTCAATTAGTTTGCTCAATAAGTAAGAAAAGATATTAATTCACATTTGATTTTATTAATGGTTTTCCCCCATTAAATTATGAATTTCCACCAAGACATTTTTACAAATAATAACATTAATTTATTGTTTTTTTCCATTTCCTTCTCTGTAAAGCCAGAAATAAACGAAACTATTCCGACATTGCTCATGTTAACGGAAGATTATTAAATAATTTAACAAAGAAATCTAGATTGGCCGAGCATTAACTCAAATGATGATTCATGCAAGACCTCACAGAAGGCATTTTTGAATTTATTCCAAAAAAGATGTTTCGATTGAATACTGCTTCTTCCACGGTCACCCATTTCCTATAAAAAGATTTAGAAATATTACCTAAGCAGTTTAAGGATGCAAAGTTAAGTTAACTATCGGTGCACTTAAGGATCGCACAAATATTTGAAGAAGCCTCAAAAATGAGGCTCACGCGACCTGGGCGTAGGGAGTCTCGAGCAATTAGTTATGCTGATCCTTTAATTTCTCTTTTTCAAATCTTCCGTCTGTGTTCTCCACTGAGTCTCACAAAAACATATCACCCTTATTGACTTGCAAAGTTATTTCAGTACAGACGATTTGGACACAGCAGAAATTTCAATGTTCCTTCTTTATGAAACAGTTTACCCTTAAAACGAATCCCATTCCTTCAATTCCTCAGACATCTCAAGAGTTTCGCACTACCATTAATTTTAGTCCTTACCATATGCCATAGCAGATAAGTCAACTAAGTCAATCATAGTCAGCTTAAACTGAGAACATTCGGAATTCACTTATAAAAAAGCTAGAAGATTTTCTCCGTTCCTGAGAAAAATATTCTCAGATTTTCTAGAGAAAGTTTTCTTTCCTGATTATAGAAAAAGCACAACAAAAACTTCTACTTATTTTCTGTCTTAGGATTGGCACTGGCACGGATGTTAAAATTATTTCGGTTTTTCATAAAATATTTCTTGTGATAATCTCTTTAAAATCTAGTTGCTCAAAAAATTATCGTTTTTGCATAGCCAATCAACTTTTTAGTTCATCCCAATATGGCTTCTTAGCGGATCACTCTTGTGTTTCATGTCAGATATCTTTTCGAAATCTACTAACGCCTCTTCGTAATGACCATCTATCTGTGGGCGTTATCTATGTTGATCGTAGTTAGGCTTTTTATAAAGGGCCTCATAGGGGGCTCATAGTTAAATCGAAAGCTCAAGGACTTCATAGTCTGCTTACTGAATTCATTATGTCATATCTAATTAATGGGAAACCAATCGTTTTAGTGTGGTCCTCATTTTCAGCTGAGACCCCTTCTGAAAGCGGTATCCTCAAAGGTACCATGCTAGGTCCCTATTCTGCTTTACTTTATCCTATCTGCAGTTAAAAACTCTCAATCTTTTATTTATTTCGACTATCTTTAAAACGTATATTGCTTCTCTATCTCTACGACCCAACGATGTTTAGAATAAACCCAAGGCAGACTTGCAAGCTTTTTTCACGTGGAGCTCAACTTGGCCAATATAAATCTCCCGTTTGAAATGTCTTTACATCGTTATTGTCTTAGAAGTCTATCAAAACAAGGTAAATTTCAAGAGGCCCCTATAACTGTATGATCCAACGTCAACGACTAAGGTTTAAGTAACTGCAATAATTTAGATCTCCTGACTCTTGCCGATGAAATTAAGACCAAAGCTGCCCAGATTTGCGGTTATATTTCTTCTAATTTATATCTTCCTAAAAGTAAATCAAGACATAGCCGACTGTTTTTTCTTCCTATACTTGAGGATTTCTGTCCATTATTTTGTTTAATGAATGAGCCTTGTGGTTCTGAAATTGAAAATGTGGAAAATAATTTACGCGAAAACACTAACCTTCGAAATTTTCAAATAACTTCCTCTCAGATAGGTGCCAGCTAGCTACCTTTAAATTGTTATGGTTTCGGAAACTGGAAGCTGACTTCTGTCTCCTTTTCCGCCTGAATAACTTCAACTGTTCCCCTAATTTTAACATTTTCCACATAAGTCGTCTATGCACCCTTTGCAATTATTCACTAAGTTAACCTCCTCTAAATCCTCGGCTTGTAAACACTCCTTATTCTATGCTTCCACACAAAGCTTTCTTCGGAATAACCTGCCAATCGCTATAAGGTTGTCAAATAACATATCTGTTTTTGAGCGAAGCCTGAACATATATCTAAAGACTGATTTGCTTAATCTTGTATTTTCTTCACCTTTTCCAAGAATCTTCACGACATCATGAACTAACCATCAGGGATTAATGAGACCGTCTTGAAATTACAGTTTCATGCATCATGGCTCCACAGAACTAAGATGTCACCAAGATTCATCTTTCAGTCAAATAATTGGCGTAATATGGGCACGTTCGTTGCAAACTACCTCCATCTCGTTCGCTGATTAACATCATCAAAATTCGAAACTGGCCACAGAGATTTCGAGACCTTACTTTGCTTATCGATGCTCATGCGAAATAGTACCGCTGAGCTCACAGTAATGAGAGGTTTTCGTAGGAAATGGCTGGATCACCTTTACCATTTCATCCTACGCTCAGATTTAATTTACCCTTCTCCGCTTGTGAACAATTTTTTTCTCCACTGTATATTTTGTCGGTATCACATTGCATAAATGTGCATATTTTTATTATTTTACCTCGGTGGTAGCGTTGTATAGATGGTGGCCTCAGAGCTCTTAAAACAAAATTATCTATTAATTTTTTAGGATATTTCATTATCGTTCATTCATTCCTCGTGTTTTATTGTTATCTATTTCATTCCCTTAGCTTTCCTCTCCATCTTTCCCTAGGGTCCTTCCCTAATTTCGTCGTCTAATAGTGGGTTTTCAAATTGAAACTATGCAAGTATCATACAGTAAAAGCCTACATTATTTATTATATGTTTACTTCCCGAAGAACTAGTTCTGGACTTTACAAATGGTCCTCCAGGAATTTTGAGGTAGATCTGTAATCCATTACCTGTTTAGCTGGGAAATCTCATTTTATCCTTACAACACCATGTTATTACTTTGTTTTTAAATCGCAGCTATTACAATTGCATCAATGATGCTCGTATCTTTTAGCGTCCTGCCCATGTTTCGAGTATAAGAGGTCAATTGACGTTTGCCATGAATTTCTTCTGTTTCTTCAACTTGACGGCTGGGTCTGCCGTGGTTCTAGGAATATTATCATAACATCTACAGCGAATTGGCTGTACAAGTATCCTCATGGGAGTTACGAATTCCGCCTTGATGAGGATGTTTTCTAAACCTCATGAACAAACATCAGCAGGTCCATCCTGTCCCACTTGCATATGTTCTTTCTTTTAACCAACCCAATCACGATAATTTTAGGCTTTTTGGCAAGGTTTTAAAAGATTTTCTCATGATGGCCAATTTGCATCTCTCACTGTCAATGATTGACTCAAATCGGCCATTGCCTATGTCTGTATTTTCATTTTGAGGGTTTCTGGAAAGCTTTCAAGCTTACATTATTATTCTCTAAGTGTGAAAAACAAAATTATTATTATAACAGTGATAACAACACTGGTATTTTAGGAGGCTGGTGAGTCCACAAAATGTTTTAATTACCTACCACATCAAACATATCCGATGAGTGCAGTTCTTCGGGAACTTTACCACGCAAACATTTTTATCCGTTTAGAATAGTTAAGCTGCACAAACATGCGAGTTTCACAATGCTTAATGCTATCAAGCAGTCCAAATTTATCATAAATTCAAAATAAATTGCAACAAAGCATACTAAATGAACAGGAGCATGCATATGAAAAAATCGTTTCTTATGTTGTTCAATTTTGTTTAACGCTGAAACCACCTGAATCTATTAATTAAAAACGTAGACAGTTAAGTGAGTGCATAAATACAGGGATGGGAAATATGCTGAAAGAGCTCACGGTTGGATTAGAGCACAGGACGCGTTAACCGGGCTGCATATAATACGTGCCTCCCAGTAAACATGCCACATATGGGGATTGAGGGCAGTGAAAAATCTCGGGGAATACATTAATTCGCATTTTTCCTAAATTAATCGATATTAAAGAGAATAAAAACTGCTACCAGTATCGTGGTAGCGTTGCGGAATGGGGAAGGATAGCAAATATGCAGTGTTTACCGTCTCCCTGCCTCTTTTAAGGCCCCGGAATACTGTACCAGGCGAGGGTACATCCGCGGACGGTTGCTCACTGTCTCGCTGAAGAAGTCATTAGTTGCGGGCTGCAGAGTTTGCCATCGCCCTCAAGATATATGAACTACCTCAGATGCCACGCACTACGACGAACCCGCAGAGAGAATCAACGCTAGGTTACAAATTCGCGGCTTGAAAGACTGCAAACTGACGAGATGACTCAGTTCTTTTCGCCCAGCGTGTCTATCTGCAATGGCTCCACCTTAATAACGCTTCTCTTGATTTCCCAATCAGTCATGATACAAGTCACTCTCCTTTCTGTGAGAACTTAGTCCATCGTGCCTGGGACAGGCGTGTATGGCACATATAAGCTGCCTGATAATCTCCTGTCAGCGACTTCTCTAGTCGCACTGACTGAGTTTCACCACTGGTTCCAGGACTTGGAAAGCTGAGAGAGTACTGTACAGGTTGAGATAATTTTGCTATCACTATGATTACATTCACACTCATACTCAGTGTTCCTGCGCCCACAAAGCTCTGGACACATGTTGATCTCATCCTTCGCAACATGCAAAGTTACTCGCTTTCTCTACCTTGAATTATTTCAAATTGATCAAAAATGGGCACAAATGCGTAAGATAAATAATGGGCAAACATAAAGATATTTTTTGCCGTCGGGTTTAGCCTTCGTCTTATAGAAAAAAAGATTACGGGACTCTCATTTGTTGGGTAATTGTGTTACTCACACCAGATCAAATTTGCTAGAGCATTGAAATAATCCGAAGAATAACATCTTTTTCGAAATAAACTGGATCCTCTCGCCGCCAGAACTTGGCTTTTGACTTTTTTGATCTACCAAACGTCAGCTACGACTTACTGCCCCGCCAGTAATACATGCAGGTAGTTGCTGTCCGCAAGAGCAGCGTGGAGAGTTCAGGGAAGTGGTGTAACAGGGCGCGCGCATGATGGACAGGTCAGTGAGCGATCGATTTGCCAATGAGGGTGCGCAAATTCTTTTGCAGCCTTAGTGACGCTTCACGCGGGGACGCTGGTAACCAATCAAATTCCAGTAACGATTAGAGAACTCGTAATTGAGATCCGATTCGTACTCACCGCTATTAGGGTACGCTGTCTCATGCCAGTCGGCTGAGATACTGTTTGATTGGCACAATGGGGAGGAAGGAGAGAGGTATTAGTTCAACGAAGAAGCGATCTGCAGTCTTTCGCCCTCAACCCAACCAGTAATTCACTCACGAACGTAGAACCCATTAGTCCATTGGAGTCCGTTAACGTCCAGCCAACTACAGTGATGTCGATGCCAGATTCTTGTCAGCGTGGTTATTCCACCCCACACCACTCTCATCCATGTTTTGATAAAATAATGAATGTCACCAGGCTGGTTTCTGGTCCAGTCACCTTCTTCAGAAGAGATCATGAAAAGTGCCGGTCTTTGCTTATTTCTCTAGAATTGTCAAAATGCCCCGACGGATGATTACTATAACACCGAAAGAATATTGCATAATATCGAACCCCGTGAAGAAAGACGAAAAATGGAAAACGCCATAATGGATGAATATGGCCAGGTATCATTGGTCTATGGTGACGAGGAGTATCGTTTTGCCCAACCCCTTCCGCTGTATCCTGGTGAAGAGCTTGTGAAAGACGTTACACCCTCTTACTGTTCATTCGCAAAATGAGGGCCTACTCGCTTTCTTGCAAAAGTTGGACTTTTAAATCAGAGGGATGGTACTTGACCGTTTAGCTGGTGAATTGTGGCTTTTCGAAGGTCCCGGTATGTATTTTTACCACATGAAGTATAACACAATATATCTGTTAACATCTAAATCAGTAACAGAAATACAAAGGTCAAATGTGCTTTATCCATAGAAGGGAAAATCTGTATGATCTTTAAAAATGGCTTTTTCCGTCTGATTGTTGTGGAAAAATGTGCTTTTAACGCTCGACATCTGACAGTTCAAAATGTGGGTTGTATACCTATTTCCTGATCTGTACCCAAGTGTCCTGCAAGAGTAGTTGAACTCCTGGCACCCAGCATATCTCTCTGGGGCCAATATCACTGTACATCTCTAAGGTTTTGCTACTCCGACTGCAAGTATCAGTTTAGAAGATAATTTTCGCCAGGGACACAGTCAAAAACTGTTAAATTAAAAAGATATCTTGCTAGCTTACATTTGCATCATATTACAGAATACACCAAAAATAACGCGAAGGCCATTCATTTTTTTCCGAACGCGGTAGTTTTTCACAGTAAAAATATCTGAAGTAAGTCCTTGCAAGCATGATTCTCTAGGTGGTTTCTGGTTTTTACATGATGTGAGAAACAGGAAATCAGCTTGTAAATTAGGTCTCTAGAATCTGTCACTGGACTTTTGGGATTTTGAAGGTGGCAAGGTGACGCCAGACGTTGCTAGTGCTAGCAGAGTATTCACACTTAATTATTGAGGCATGTATTTTGTCCTGCATGCTTTACGCACAGTCGACTACTAAAATTCCTTTTACTTTTCGTAGAAGAGCTCTGACCGTTTTCTCAGCCAGCTTCATTTTTCATTATTTTGGTCTTCCGAGTCAGCACCGATCGTAATTATTTCAGCAGTAATGAGCCGACGCATTGTCTGTTATTACCATTATTTCTCCCGAAACTGGCTTTCATGCTACACTAGCTAAGAAAGAAGTTGATAAAAATTGGTTCACTCAGTTGTTCTCGTTAATTAAAATGCAGTTTTTCCATATAAGAGGATCTACTATGTTCAATCTTTCTCCAGGCACTACAAGCCTCGTAAGGAGGTTCAGGTGATTTCAAGCGAACATGGAAATGATCAAACCAAACAGGGCTCTTTACTGCGTGCTCTGATGGATTTCACCGGCAAAGATGGCATCGCTATGGTGAGGAGTGGCAAGTGAAGTCCATTGGTGCATATATAGGAGCTACGAGGAACGGGTCAAACCAAAGCCTATCTTGATGAGAAGGTACCTTTTGTCTGAATCATTTTCACTGCCAACCCGCCCAGCCGTCCCCGTGCCCCGGGGCTAAAAACAATTATGCCATTTCCATCCCGCACCACATTTGCCCGCTTGAAATTGGCGGAGTTTCAACAGCCATTTCTGTTTCCTTACTTACACGCTCTTCACGTCAAAGCAAAGCGAACTCATTTCGATAATTCCGGCAAGCGCAGATAATACGGGAGAGGAGTGGTTATCAATTCATTTGACGCTGAAAGTCATATCCCAGCAATGAGTGAGGTAGTGCAGGTGTATCACCGATTGTTCTTTTCATCGAACAACTACCGTGTCGTTCGTGATCCAGCTGACGACAAAGGGGCTCCAAGAATCGGCAAGAAATTGCCTCATCCGTAACCTTTCTTTTGCTGCTGAGAGTTGATGCTGGAATAAATAATCGCCTGGTACTGGTCAGCCGATGCATTATTCGTTAAGATTGTTCTAAGACGGAAATGTCGGGGAGCCGATGGTATTTAATATTTTAACTAACAATATTTTGAACTTAAAATACGCCGCGTGTTGCGACTTCATGCCATCAGGTGGTGGCCTTCAGGCGTTAAGTGGCAATAATAATGTACTGAGCCAGAAGAAGGTGTAGCAGCTCCTCCAACTCACCCTGCTCAGAGAATTTGGATCTCGCTACAGAGCAGCAATGTCCACCTTGTAGCGCGCCAGTTCCCGAGCGACTAGTTCCGTCCTCGTTCTGGCCGGCGTTCTGTGATTGTTCCGTGCCTTGTCATTCCAGGCTGCTATCATGAGTGACCACCCGGAGCAGCCTGGAGGGTATGGTTAGGGATGGGGACAGGGGTTATTGCTGATTGCTCGAGTTTTACGCAACCGCTTATTTAAGATCTGCGGTGCCTTGGCCGGTTGCAGAAGACGTGATAACCCACATTTGCTTAGGCAGCTTTTCCTTTAGCTTGATTCTCCGCAGGAGGTAAAAAGGTTCCTAATAGGGTTGCTCGACATCCCAGACGGTTGCTGAACTCATCGGTCATGGTTTATTTTAGTGTGGAAGACCTTGAAGATTTGCCGTTTGGCTGTTGTTGTCGTTTCTAATTGTAGGAAATTTGAGAGGGTGAGGGAAGTTCGTCAAACAAAACTGGTGTGGGAGGTAATACCACCAGACCAATTAGTTTTACTCGCCGGTCGCATTTATTGGTTTCGCGTACCAAGCAACCCTAACTTCGAGAAACCACAGGGGAGAAAGTTTATACCAGTTGTAGGGAAAGTAACAGTGATATCTCACCACTCTGTTTATATCAAAATGGAGTGATCAAACGCTATCCGTTTGGTGCCACCAATAACTGGCACCCCTTGGCCAACTTCTAAGTGGCAATTATAATGCTTGATTGAATTCCAATACGGCTCATTCGGCACTCATTTATAATAAAGCAGATACCTAAATAAAAATGTAACTTTTACCAATGTCTTTCTCTTGAAAAAGGCACGAACGGCGGGTGAAGAATGGATGCTTACAGGCTCCTGGAGAAGGTGCCACCAGTCGATGAGGTGTATCACCGTTCGATTGTACATACCTCTTTGACGAGCATAATGAGGCATCTACGTCCGTGGGAAGCGTTCAGTCGCGTGCGGTCATTGGCTCCACCTCCACATGCTGAATCAGGATGGAGGAACTTTGGCCGAAGAAACCTTCTCCTGCGGTAGAGCAACACCAGAGCCAACAAAAGATCCCCTGCGGGCGAAAGAGCTGGGAATTCGGTAAATCGGCGAATGAGAAGCCGAGCGATCTCTGGATCCCAATAAAAGTACGTTTTACCCCAATATGCATATTTCTACCTTCACGATTGTGAAGAACAGGCTTGGCAACCCTTTAGGCCGCCATTTGTTTTAAAACAAAATTCCCACCATTGCGAGATTATAAGCGATAAATTCCTTTTAATTGTTTCCAACGAACTGAATTTGAAATTTTGACCGCCGCAAGCTTCTACCCTGCTATATATAGAGCAGCTACTCTCGCGTGCCACACAACGCCGCTTCGTCCAGATCTCACGATTACAAGGGCAAGAAGTCGCGTGTTGTCTTCCGGTCTCGAGCGAGTCATCATGCTTGACCGGACGAGGAGTTCACCCTCCTCAGCCTCAGTGGTGGCGAGCCGAAACGCACGAATATCATCAAAACCATCTCCGTTTGTTGGTATCCTGATTTCTGCACGTGGACGTTTTGGTTGTGGGAAACCGCTGACCATGCCCGACTCTCAATCCAACTCTCTCTTAAGCAATACGTAACCGAACGAAGTACCA
>WEDG01003557.1:0-40765 GCA_017591395.1 Schistocephalus solidus | reverse complement strand
GATCTGCCACCAACTCCAGTCACACCGCACTGGTTGCCTGACTAACCAGCAGCCTACGGACTCCGAGCCTATGGCAGCTCAAACAGCTTAACCTATCTGGAAGAACTTTCATGCACGTCATTGGTGAGCTTTTCATTCACGCTGTGATCGTCCGGGTGATACTTTTGGGCCTTATGGCCGGCGAGACGACGTGATCCCGCTCCCCAGCCGCTGCTGTAGTTGGTTTTGGCTGGCTGATGACGGCTACTAAGATAGGAATGACCGTTTAAGTCTCTATGGTGCTGTTTCAGTAATGCTCTACTGCTTATCCTACTGGCCGCTGTGCATGCTGCTTGGCAGAGGTTCGTGGAGTGCACCCCAAAGTAGAACAGAGTTAGTCCCGTAGACTGATCAGTGAAGGTTCATCCACCAGTTGTCATATTGGGAATTGGCCCTTAATCGCAGAGCTCTGGGCGAATCGGTCTCTGCTTGTCCAGTTGATTGCACTGTTGGCAGTCTGGTTAACCGTTTAGGAGATAGTTTTTGTCGAAAATTACAGCAGGGGCCGACTTTCAAAAGCACGTTTACTACGTCGTTTCGTCTACCTATGAAATCTGCAGCCATCCCCAGTTTACCATTCTCACGGTGCGAGAGTTGTTTCGTATCGAAAACTCACACGCAAGAAGGACTACTAGGATGAAAGCCAGCAACTTGCGGCCCACCAAAAGCACTAAAAGTCCAGACGGCCGGAAAAGTATTAGAGCGGAGCGCAAAACACAACGGTAAAAGACGATCACTAGTTTGGGCATGTGTCTGTGGTGTGTGCCGAACCCTTCTTGGTGGTTTGCTGAGGCATTTTTTGTTGTTATTCATGGTTATGTTGTGGTTACGGCGGGGGTATATGGCGCATTTTCCCTAATATCTATTTCTAAAATCCACAGCTTCAAGATTTGGGACACGGTTTTATGCGCGGATAATGAATTTGAGGTTGGTTCCACTTGAAATATTTAAGTTTCCGGGCGTACCATTTACCCATCCTAGTCTATTCACCATTCTTCCTGAGAACTTTTCAGTTGTTTTCATTTATTTGCACGTGCAACAGGGCATTTCCCACAACCTGTGGGGTGCTCACGATAGTTCGACCGTCGTAGTCCGACGATGTCCACCGTATACTCCAGGGAAGGGTGGTGCAGGGACGGTGACTTGCGCGTGAATTAGTTTTAAGTGATAGTAGCCTTGCGCTGCAGCTACCGCACTCTCTCCTCCTCCCCACCTGAGCCCGGTGTCAAGACAGAGTCAAGAAGACCGGAGGCAGGAGAGGACACAGGTGGCTGGCGCGGCTGGGTCCCCTAAGTCCTAGCCGCCCCTAGGCGTGCCACCACACCTCCCGTGTTCGGCATTTGTTATGGAAGCGCAACCCAAATAACGCCTGCCGTGCCCTTATTTGGCCCCCGTGTTGGTCCAACGCATTAACCACGTGGCCCGTTTAGGGGGCACACACACTCCTCCTCCCCTACCTGAGCCCGGTGTCAAGACAGAGTCAAGAAGACCGGAGGCGGGAGAGGACACACACACACACACGACAGTTCGACCGTCGTAGTCCGACGATGTCCACCGTATGCTCCATGGGAAAGTGAAGCAGGGACGGTGACTTGCGCGTGATTTAGTTTAAAGTGATAGTAGACTTGCGCTGCATCTACCGCACTCTCTCCTCCTCCCCCACCTGAGTCCGGTGTCAAGACAGAGTCAAGAAGATCGGAAGCGGGAGAGGACGCAGGTGGCTGGCACGGCCGGAGCCGCCCTTGGGCGTACCACCACACCTGGCTCGGATCCCACAAAGTGGGAGTGCCATAAAGGCCACATTAAGAAGGAGCCATTGCAGCCTGACTCTCAGTCCGCCAGTCAGCCACTCCACACAAAACACACATTGGTCTGACCACGCGGTCCGAGTTATCCCGTCAGTTGGCAACCTTCCAAGCCACGGCTTTTAGCGCACCGTGATAGTTTCAAGCGCGTCAGATTGTTTATAGTGAGGAACATGCGCTGAGCTGTCGACCTCACTCTTCTCCCACCCCCACAGTCAAACCGGTGTCCGAGCCGGTCAATTGTCTGATGCGGAAGTGGGCGCAGCTGCTGGTGACCTCGTCTACGTGTTCTACGTACACGACCTGGCCCCCCAAACACAAGCACCAGGATTTCACACAACAGGGGGTTGAACGACTTACATCTCACATGTGGGGTGCTCAACAGATAGCTTAACTACCAGTCTCAGTCCGCCAGGCCTTTCTGTATTTCGTACTTCCCGATTTTCGCTTTCGGCGATAAATTCTCAAAAGACATGCCTACTCTAACATATGTTATCCAAAGCTGACTGCCGCTTTTTGACTGTAGAAAGTTGGTCTACGAGGATCGTCGGTTACTGTCAAAGTATTGTCAGTGGCTGACTGGCGGACTGAGAGTCAGGCTGTAATGGCTCCTTCTTAATGTAACATTAATGGCGCTTTCACTCAGTTGGGATCCGATCCGCCCCCTTCCTGTGTTGTAGGGTTCTTGTTTGTGTTGGGCCGGAGTGCGTGGGCCTGCGCCCTCCCTCATCCCTCCCTCTTGACGAGCGGGAACAGAGAGGGAGGTGGGTGCATGAGGCCACAGTCTACTCTCAGCGCAAGTCACCGTGCCTGCACCATCGTTGTGGTGCCTACGGTGGAGCTTCGTCGAAATCGGCAGTTGAACATTCGCATATACCTAACCACCACAACCCCAGTGGAGGAGGGTGGAAGGGAGAAGCTTTCTGCAGACTCCTTAGGTGTTGAATCAGGTAGTAATGCGTGATAGGTAGCGTCTGCGATCAAGTCCTTGTGTATGCGAACGAGACTCTTGCACGTTTGCGCTTTCTGCTCGTGTGGGACATCTCCGATTGGATGGTTGAGACGTTGATCGGGGATCGTACCTTGTTCAGTCTGTTTGACTACCAGCTACGGTACGGGCGTACTTGTGGGTTGTCCTAACAGCCAAGTGAAATTGATGTCAAAACGACTCCGTCGCGCTATAAAGACCAACTGTAATAAATTTAGCATTGATTGTTTTTCCGCAGTCATCCGATTCATATGTTAACCCACCAGATTGCACCTCGATCTGATCAAGCCGTTTTTAGCCGGTTGTAGTTACGTACACCAGGCCTCCTCGCTAACCCGTAGCGAACACCAACACTGCTACCAAAGCGCACTTTTGGTTTGCCTCATAAATTTCGAGTCCATTTAAACCGGCACACTGAAACACTGTAATCAGTAATTGCTTACAGAGCGTATTGCCGCACTGTTCACGCTACGAATACTGCTTTTGCAGCAGGGGGCTTGTGTGCTGACGTTTAGGGATTTCGCATGATTACACTCCAGCCGTATTTCCTCCTATCCATCTAACGACGAGGTGAAGTTTCCAATTGAAGCAGAAAGTTGCGCTGGCGACACAACTGTTCTTGTGGATCGCGGGATATAAGCGTCAACGCTATAAGGTAAGGCGGTTGTAGACTGCCCGTTAAATGTTGCGACCGTTTCTGGGAATACTTGTCGCATCTGTAACAACACTCCGACGCAGTCGCGTGCTCCAACAACCTGAAAATGACTGCACTGACTTTATGTGGCCGCGGCACGGTGGTTTGTTTGTCCTGCATGTCATGCCTCGATCTGCTCAAAGAAGAAAGAACCTCAAGGAGTAGATGGACGCGAAGGCGGGTCTGGAGACCGTTGAGCGATGACCGGGTGGGTGGAAGTTGAGTCGAGCTTGCGGCAAATTTCGCCCGCGATTGCCATATCTGTGTGGAGTTATCGCAAGCACAGGTGGGTTGCTAGCCTTAAGCACACCGCCGTGTACGAAGCTGGCAATCGACTGCGGCCTGTAAGAAGGTCATTACTGCACAATTGCTACCTGAGCCACACCCACCCCTGGACGTCTTGGCTTTATCTTGCCGTCGGCGAGAGTGGTGGAAGATAGTGAAATGGCCGCCGAAGGAATTCGCTAAATTTTTTGGGTAATGCCCGTCGAATTTGCATCCTGTTACGCAACTCTCGTCTCCAAGCCCGTATTATAGAAGTTTATGCAATAAACAATCGCCTGATTTCTCCGTTGGTCCGTAGTAGACTTCTATTGCTGTCTATTCTCTACCAGCTTGAGAAGCAATTACTCGAATTGCCCGAAGGGCCAAGCCTTAACAAAGTGAAAAAATGTGATGCGATGCTCCTCCTCCTCCTCCTCCTCCTCCTGTATCCTCCTCCTCCTCCTCCTCCTCCTCCTCCTCCTCCTCCTCCTCCTCCTCCTCCTCCTCCTCGCCTCCTCCTCTCTCCTCCTCATATCCTCCTCCTCCTCCTCCTCCTCCTTCTCCTCCTCCTCCTTCTCCTCCTTCTCCTCCTCCTCCCTCCTCCTTCTCCTCCTCCTCCCACTTCTCCTCCTCCTCCTCCTCCTCCTCCTCTCCTCCTCCTCTCCTCCTCCTCCTCTCCTCCTCCTCCTCCTCCTCCTCCTCCTCCTCCTCCTCCTCCTCCTCCTCCTCCTCCCTCCTCCTCCTCTCCTCATCTGCCTCTCCTCTCCTCCTCCTCCTCCCTCCTCTCCCTCCTCCTCCCCATCATCACTATCACCAGCACCACGCTGCCGCTGCCGCTGCCGGCCTATCACTGCCAACCTAATTACCGACCTCATCTTCTCCCTCATTATCTACTCTTTTTTCGTAAGGAACATCTGCATTATCAAAATTCATCTGATTTAGGACCCTAGCAGCAGGCAACACATCAGTGATCTCAAAATATGTTAGGCTTTTGAGGGAACAGAAGGGGGGGGGGGGGGGTGGCTAGAAACTGGCATGTGACTGATAGTAATCAATGTGGAGACTTGTTAAGGCCTCACTGACCAATCTCAGATCCTGGCCAACAAATTCATGCCGACTTCCTTCCCAAGACCCTTCTGATCTAACTTGGCAGATGACTTCGTGAATCAGACCAACGACAAATTGTATTTTACTCGTTCATAACCACTTCTCTTACATACATTTCCAGTCCAGCCAGCTTTAAACAAAATCAGCCTTACTCTGGGAAAACGGCTGTAAAAGATACGTAAGCCTGATCCTTTTTTACAGACCGCAGAAGTTGACTATTGTTCGCTTACAAGTCGTAGAAGAGCACTTGTTTGGTCCCAATTTTGACTGAGGCCTTTGGTGCCTTGTAGTCATAGTACCCAGCAGTCACAGAATCCAAGCGTGATGACACGGGTAGCTTGACATCAGATTTGACCGACTGTTGGCCTCTCAGGTGCAGCAAGCAGTGTTTCCTAATGACCATCAATACCGAACTGTGGGCATGTTAGTGACCCAGGAGAATTTCGTTTCGTAGGCCATTCGCTATGGATCCTCCTTCCTTTTCTGTTCGTGATTTTGGTCGTCCCTTACCATATGCGATGATGATTGTCAGGCAAACTGGCAAACCTGCAAGGACAGCGGGTCCGTGGCGCAGTGGGTTAGAGCGTTGGACTTCACGATCAGCAGGTCGCGGGTCCGAGCACCGCGGGTGGTGCCACCACCTGGGGGTTGGGTATGGCTGGCTGACCGGCCAATAAGGTAGAAATACCCATTCTATTCTCCCTCGTTTTTGTCAGGAAGCTGACTGCGCCTTCCCAATTCTATATGCTTTAAGAATGCTGATGAAATCAAAATCCCTTAACAAAGCTTTGGCATACTCTTGAAAAGGCCTGGTTTCGAGCCTCAGGTGCCACCATCTGGGGTTGGGCATGGCTGGCTGATGACGGCTAATAAGCCAGAAATGGCCATTTCATTCGGCCTTGTCCTTGCCGGTAATCTCATTCTGTCTATATCAATAGTCGCTATTTGGCTGCTGATTGGACTCGAGAGTGAGCCCCAAGACACAACGGACAAGTGGGCCCCTTTAATCGATAAGTGAGCGCTTATTTATAATTGTTAATATTCCCCACCAAAGCCGAAGACAACAAGCCCTTGGCGCAGTGGGTTAGAGCGTTGGACTTCGAATAAACAGGTCGCGGGTCCGGCACCGCGGGTGGTGCACCGCCTGGGGTTGGGTATGACTGGCCTGATAGGCGAAATGGCCATTTCAATCTCCCTTTCTCTGTCGGCCTTTTTCACATGCCCACATGACCACTAGCCGCTGTGCGTGTGCTGGCAGGAGCTCGAGAATGAGCGCCAAGGCAGAACGGGACAGAGTGAATCCTGTTGTAGTGATCAGTTAGATTCGTCAACGAATGTCATCAAATTTTTCGCCCTATTCTCTCCGCATTTAGTTCTTATGGGGGATACTGAACGGTACATTTGATGTCAAGCGTCTCGCATAAAATCTCCTCTGCTCACCGTCGAAATTAACTCTTTTTTACAATGACCCTACTTTGTTTGCGTCCGTTGAAACTCTTGCACACGGACTTCGCCGGGGACGACAACCAGGGGACTTGCAAAATCTTACTGGCATACGGTCAAACGGTCTGCTCTGCAAACCGAAGAACTGTTACCGTATTCGGACTCTCTGACGCCGGTGAACTTTCCCTTGAAACCGTTTTAGACGGACTCTGTACTGCAGAAGCCTTCTATGAGATTCCCCGTCCAAATTACTGGACTCACAGTTCTCCGACAAATCTTTCGGGACTGGGATCAAACTGGAGTGCCGAAGCACATTGCAAAGGTATGCTGCAAATGCCGAAAAACTGCACGACTTTCATGCCTGTTTTGGACACTGTCGCCTATTACCTTATTTCAATTTCCACGTTGCTTGACGCGCCTTAAAGTTAGCAGAATCGTCAGTTGGAAGATTATTAACGACCTGTTACAGTCAAGATTATTCAGGGAAGAAGCCTGGGTCGATGAATATATTTGTTACTACATGCCAGTTATTGCTTCGAACTCGATGATCCAGTGCATCTTCAACGCCTAATTTTTTAAGCTTTGGCTCAAGCGATATATGCAGTAAAACTTTCCTAAAACCCAAAAACGTTTCCACTGAGAGCAAGGCGTAATAATCTGGGAAAGTCAGTCTTTATCAACTGCTATCTGATTATACAAAGAGATCAAATTTTGTGATACACAACAAAATAGTGAGCTATACCACGAACAAGTGTACTTCATATCGTTTGCCTCTGAAACGCAGCTTGCCTTTTACCTGACGCCATTGCGATTTAGTTATAGAAAAGTGAATGTTGCCTGCAGTTGTCCAGTTTTGTTCTGCCAGCTGCGTGAACCACGTGCGCCACATAGCTTTCTGCACCTTTGCTCCAAAACAAACTGTGGTGCAAACCTTCTCCTCTTCCTACTCTCCTCGTTCCTGATCCATCAGCCTTATGAAGGTGCATGTGGCCAAATGAACGCAATTGTTCTATTCGTTTGCGGGGCTACTTCAGCAATCAGGCCTGTTGGTGCGATTGTTAGTTGATGCATGAGTGCACCTTTAATTTGGTCGTATACCTGTCCATAAAGAGGTAAAATAGGTTTTAGGCAGTCGTAGGATTCGAGCAGGTGTACGGATTTCAAGGTCTTGTCTCTCTCATAGCGTTCAGCCAGTAGTTTGTTTCCACGTATCGCTAAATGTTGCGGAATGGAGGTGAGGAATGGAACGACATCAAACGATTACCGTGGATTCGCCTGGCTCTAAATTCCGGTGTTTTATGCGTCTCAAAGCGTACTGAATCCGCAGAAGCCACAGTTGTTGAGTGAGCCTTCGGTCAGGTTTTTGCTGACGCCTCTGGACGAGCATACGTGTTTGATCAAATAAGCCCGTGCATTGTCCAAGTTTGTTTCCCGTGTCGCGTGGCGTGTACGATGCAGCATAGCCACGACTGCGCTGTTTTCTTAGCTGCTATCCTCGTGTATGGGCGCATGTGACTGAGTAAGCTCCACACTGTGGCCAAATCACCCGGTGGGCCGAGATAAAAGCGCACGCGTGATGGTGGTTTTGCCTGGGCACCTGACACTGGTTCTGCAGTCGCACAACGATGCCTTTCAAAGAGTGGCCGCCGCCGCCTGCCGTACGCCGCCGCCGCCGCCGCCACCGCCGCCGCCACCACCGCTGCCGCTGCCGCCAGTGTCGTTCCTTATCCCTGACCGCTGCGAGGGTCGGGCAATTGCAGTAGTTTTTCGTGTGCGGTCGACTGCGCGTCCTACGCCCCATCTGTCACAGTCAGCTTGCTGACGCCGAGCTTTCCGGCACTTTTGGGCCCAGCCCCTTCCCTCGGCAAGAGGCGTGGTCGCCGTATCCGCCACGCAGCGAGCGGGAGTATTTAAGCTGCTGCAGGCGAAAGCTGCATTCCGCGGTGCACCACGATCTTGATGTGCGAGATGGCCACTCGAATCGGCCTGGTCCACACACATCAATCACGGGTTGCATTGCACCTCTCTTGCACAAGTTGTTTAGACAGCTGTACGCGCTTTTAGCGGTCGCCGTCTTCGTTCAACTTGCCCGCATTTTCGGCTGAGTGTGCTGTGCTAGTGGGTGCCCTGTGTTATTGACCAAAAGGATCTCACTATCCTGGGCGTTCACGACGACAGTAGTCTTTAGGCACAAGGCGTTAACATATATAACCCCTCTCTCTCGTTTCTGCCCTGTGCGGTCCAGCTTTCCTGTGGCAGCTGAGTCCATGCTAAATGCCTTGCGAATTTTCCTCGTACGCCGTAAATAGTTTACCGCGGATGCTTGATTGCCTCGATCAAAATATACATACTTCTCCGTGCAGATCCAGTTACTATGCGGATCGTGAGACCCGATCTAGTTGAATTCATGCTGAGCAGTTGCTGTACTGAAATTCGAAATGTTTTATGATTGGACAGAGATTACATAATTAGGCCTCTACAGATTATTTTCTCACAGCATAATACGCCAGCGCTGGAACAAGCTTCCAGCCGGCTGCCCGCTGTAACACACACCAGATAGAAAGCTGACCACCCACAAGTAGTGTGCCTTTTCCCTTGATTTTCGACGCCCTTTGGCCATTCAGCTGTGTTTTACCGACAAAGTGCGCGCATGTATTCCAATGACAATCCATAAAACGGTGTATCAGTGCATTTATGCTTGTCGCTTTATAAAGTAACCAACCTGTCCCATCTCCATCGCGAAATGTTTATTAAAACTATACAACCGTCTTCCGCAAAATGTAGAGAAATGTGTGCTGTTTCCTCAGGTCGACGTATATGGCATCTGGTTTGAAACCACGATTACGGGTTCAAAAGGTATTTGGAAATGACAGTTTTTAAAATCAGAAAGGTAGATTTTCATCAAGTATAACATTTTGAGAGACGCAATTGGCTACCAACTGGAGCACAGATTTTGTGCATGTTCTCTATGAAATATGTTTTGAATTTTATGGGAATCGCATAAATCAGTGGGATAAATTCATGAAATTACTTGAAAGCGAGCCACTTTTGGCGAGTTGGCTTTTGCGAGGCGGCCGGAATGAAGGAATGAAGCCGGCATCCTGGCATGACTGAAATATCTTTGGATTATACTGCACCAAAAATAGCCTACTATACTATAACTATACTATAACTATACTATAGCTATGCTATAACTATAACTATACTATAACTATAACTATACTATACTATAACTATGAGCGATACTATGACCATGCTATAACTATAACTACACTATGACTATCGCCATACTGTAACCATAAACTCATATACGACACGACACTATGACTGCACTATGCGCACGACTGCATCATGAAATGACCCTTACCATGCAGCACGTAAATGACCCTGCATGCTGCGCAGAAATGACCCTACTATGCTGCACCATAAATAACCCTAGCTTAAGTAAGCTGTTCCGATGGAAAACACGTTTCCGGATTGGAGGCACTGTTTCGAGAAATCGCGCATCTGCTTTGCACATCTCAGATGTGCTGAACTACACTACTCCTGAAGCCATTAGAGGTTAGCTTCTACAGTCAAAATAAGCAGTTGGTAACCCGCAGCGTTCCTCTGCCTTGTTCCTGGACTGCCCATGCGCCCGATGAAGTCGGTTTTCCTTTGATCCGAATGAACACCGCATTGGGTTTTGAAAGCTTACTTCCCTCTCGAGCAGTTTAACTCATGCGCTTATCAGGAGCCTGCGAAATGACTGTGAAGCGAGATTCCCACGAAAAATGGTCTCGGAAAGATAAGCATTTAGTGATTATACTGATTAAGGAGTTATGAGTCAAATGATGCATCGATGATTCTCTTTATAACCTACAGGGGCCGGGCTTTCGGTAGCGTGCAGGAGCTTGTCAACAAGGTTTTCTGGCCATGAGCGATCGCGTCGTGCATAGTGAACTCGTGTTTCGCGCAGCTGTTTGGCTCCACAGAATACTTTGAGAGTCTTGCTGCTTACTTTTCGGCAGCGAGTCCGTCTAAAAGTTTTTCACGGCTCTTGTATTATTATTATTATTATTTTCTATGTGTAGGAGAGGAACTGGCAGGTCGATCTGTATCGCCCCTTTTGAGAACCTCCGAGATGGTTAAGCCGGATCGTCTTCGCCTGTCACGCTCACTTCCCTACTGCCTCTCGAGCTCATCTGAAGCAGCTAGAAGTGCCTGAATCCATTCCCTGCCGGTCACAACGATACAGCCGCTGCGGTTGACATCTTCTGCTGCTGACTCCGCTGACGCGCCGTGCCGAAATGTTCAAAAGCTTCGAAAACTCTCGCCCAGATGGCGTTGGGGTTTCCAGACGCCCCTCAGACGAATTCGAGATCTGCTGCCGCCGGCCAGCTAGCACTTGGTAACTTTGGAGAATTTGAATCTCTACTTAGCGGTCAGCCGAGAGACAGAGGCTTCGCCGTGGACGACCGGAAAACACCGAAGAGCTCACTCCTAAACAGGTACAATTGTTTTTGCGTTTCAGAATTGCGACACAATACTTGTTACTATTTTAACGTCATGGCCGTGGCCATCATCGCTAATGAAGTTGGCTTTAGGAGGTCTGTAGCCAGACCCTTCCGTACTTCTCGGATTTTCACCATGCGTTTTCAGTGGACTCTCAGTCGCCTCCAGCTCTAGATACTGAGAGTATTCTATCGAGCACCATGTCAGTGAAAGTCCAGTTGGCCACTTAAATCGTATTTTTACCGATCTCCCCGACCACTTTCCACTGACTGCAGTTTGAGGGATCCTAACGGGAGCGTGTGTGCTTAATTTCCTTTCGCCTACCGCCGTACATTTCTCTCCAAACCACCTTCTCCAATACTCGACAGTTTTCTTGCTTGTAAAGGAATCGCCTCTTTCACGGCGATATCTTTTTACACATTGGAGGCCTATGAGACGGCGGTTATTTAACAAAAATCATGCTTCCTCTATTCCGGTTTTTACTCCTAAAGATACTTCCGACGGTACAATAGCAAATCTTGCTCATCCAGCCTTTCTTTCGGTGATACCGTCGCTCTCACAGCAGCTTCACTAGGCATTTCTGGGGAGATAGTCGGGCCTCAATTCGCAAAGTCGAAGTCTGTTCGACCACCGGAACAATTTGCTCATAATTCTTAAACTTTCAAACTCTCACAGGAGTCCACTCACAGATAGCAGCGACAACAAACCATGCGACACTTATGGGGGTACAAACCACACGACACAAGTCTGGACGTGACTGCGCAGGGGCTCTGATAACGACGCCCAATCGATACATCGATTGATTAAGTTACCATCCGTGAACCAAGGATTAAATCAATTCTTGACTCGCTTGTTTCCGACGTGGGCACTTATCTTGATGACGGCTGCGAAGTTCAGCTCATGGCCCGTTCATAGGTGTTAGCAGCAACTTGCGATAAGTCGTTGCTCCTGTGCACCGCCGACTGATGTTCACGCCTACGCGACCCCAGCGTGCGTTCAGTCTGGCCTATGTAATTGCTAAGTTGACAATTTATGCACCGAGGGTGCGATACACTACAAGATTGGTCTTTTAGGTTTTAGTCGGTCTCTTTGATTTTCATCATCCTGCTGCGCATAGTAACTTTTAGGCCGGTGCGCAAAGCAACACCTAATCCGGTAGCAATGCGCGCAGTCGTTTCTCAGATGTCCTTAATGAATGGCAGAGCGTACAGCATGTCGCGTATGTAATTCCTGGATAGGGTCCTCCGAAGTCGAACGCATAGGCGTCGGCTTACAAACGCTTTCTGATAACCATTTCGCATACAAATTGATCGCGGAGCGATCTGACCTCGCATTACCTTTTTCCTCCGGCTTACTGCAATGGGTCTGAATCCGTTTGGAGAGCTGTGATGGTGAGCCACCGGGAATTGGTTGTGAAAACTGTTAAATTGTGTGGTCGTTCGCGTTGCCTGTGCAAACCGTCGCTAAGTGCGCCGTTGTAATTTCGTTTGACGAGGACATCAAGGAACGGTAGCGGTTGTTCTTGTGAATTTTTATTTCATGCAAAAATTCCATGGGGAATAGAGTTAACGGAATGGACAAGAACGCAATATGCGACCGAACTCAGGAACAAAATATAGGTTAGCGCGTAATACGCAACCGTACTACATGTAACCTAATCCCAACTCTATCCATTGTGTTCGTTAGGGTTAGCGTTCGTTTTTCGGGTTAGTAGAGTCACACAATATTTCCTTGGCCATTTGAGGACCGTCAAATGACAACTGTGCGAGCGGCGACTATAAGGACACTGCGACAGTTTCAAAACGCATCCATTTTACTTTGAGAAAGAAAGATCGCGCAGAGCGGGCCTCATTCTTACTTCCGTAAGTCTTCGTAAAAATGGGTCAGATCAGCTAAGAATGACGTCGCATAGTAGTCGGCGCGATTTAACGCCACCGGATCTCGCAAGCCACATACTTGTCGGGGTAACAAACTGTTTATGCGACCCTACGAACCCGGCAAGGAATTCTAACCCTAACGAAAACAATGGATAAGTTTAGGATTAGGTTGACGCTCTCCTTTTACTTCATTTAGCCTCACCCATAAAACCCTATTACCACTGATCCGTAATATTCGCTAACCTATCCTTTGTTCCCTGATTTGGGTCACATGTTGCCTTTTTGTCGGTAAATGGTTAAAAGTTAGGGCTAAGTTTAGGGTTAAAGGTTAGTGTTAGTGCGTTAATTCTGGTGATCTCATAGGATTATTTTTGTTTTGGTAGAATGAAGTTAAGCTGTACTGGAGAATATCGAACGCCAACTCAACCAGCGGCTCGTTTTTCTTTTAAAAATTGGAGTTACCACTCAGTATCAGCCTTTTTCTGTTGCCGTTTCCGCTTAATTGTCCCTTGCTCTTGAGTTACATTCTGAATCCTCTCTTTTAACGTCGACCGTGTGATGGTCCAGACACATGAGCTTCTCCTTTCTGCTCTTTTGAAGCTTATCCAGGAGAAGGCTGACCTCCAGAAGAGCCTGCTTTACTTCGAAAAGGTCCACGGTCGTCCGTCTGATTCAAACGAAAGGCGGATCATGAAGCCCCTGTACGATCGCTACCGCCATGTGCGTCGCCTGGTCCGTTGCATGCAGAACTCAAACCGGACCAAGTCCCTCAGTCTTTACCACTCCAAAGACAACGCTGTCCCCACCATTCTTACCACCTCCACACACTCTAACACTCCAGTCACCGGGCTTCCTATTGAACAGGGGCTCATCACCTCGTCCGAGTGCTGCAGAAGTCATCCACGCGGAAGCTCACCTGCGATACCATTAAGATCGATGTGGAGGCTGATAAGAGCTCGACATTGGACGCCTCCGCTAGCGAAAGTACACTCAGAAACCTCGCCAAGATAGAGGTACCCGAGACGGAAACGGGTATGCTTATGGACACCTCGTCCTCACTGCTAAAGTAAGTGTACATACCACTGACCTAACCTCTGTTGGTCCAAAGTAGTGCTAGTTTTGTTTACGTAGACTTACTAATACTAGTTTTTTTGAACTCACCACAACTGACCGTATGTCATCGAGGGATAGTGCGACTCAACTCCATGTCAAATTACCAGGTCTTTGGAATGGCCATCTGTCTTCCCTCACCTCGTATTCTTCTAATTGACTATCACCACAACGGCAACACCGATCCGGGGGATATGGGGTTGGATAAATGATCCCGCGTACGGGCTCTCTCGCTGGATGCTGAATCGACCTACTTTACTTGATTCGGTGACTTTTCATTTTGTTATGAACCCACGGCGTCCCTGACTGTTGGTTGAATTGAACCTTTGAGACGTGGCCAACAGCGAAAACCGACAGATTTTCTCGCTTTTGTGAAGTGCCTCAAGTATACGGAAGACAGCAGCCATGCCTCTTAACCATAGGTAAAGCTATCAAGCGCATATTCGTTGATTTTGTCTGTTGACGAATCTCACGACGAGGCTATAAACAGTTGCATCTACGCCTAAGAAGCCTGTGCTGAAGTCGTATGTCTACCGGTCATTGTCCGGGTGGTGGTATGAAATAACTCAAGTAGGTCACCACCACGATCGCTAAGCCGCCACGGCATAGAGTTACTATTTGTATTGCGAAACTATTGAGCCGTTTTTTCGTTTTTACGCTATTTCCTCTCGAGTTCAGCTTACGGGATTGGGTGATTTGCGTCGTACGTGACCGCTTTCGTTGTCGAGGTATTATGAAATGAGGACCGTATTTTTTTGAAGAGTGGCCCGAAAATGTGGCTTTTCCAGTCTCAACGATGAAGTACTTGCTCTCCACCATACGTTAACCGTTTATTTTATCTTGGTGATAATATAACTCCGTTGGGTTACATGGTAAATCATACTGATAGAACAGGTATTGACATAAAGCCCAGACATGTGGTTTACCGATTTTATGCCGCTGCATGACGCAGTTGCGAAGGGTTCGGCTCGGCAGTGGATCTCCTAGCGTTCCCCTTCCGACCTCCATTTCCATAGTTAACGTAACACATAAAATGTTAGAGAATTCGCAAGGAACTGCCTATAACACAGAAAGCCGTTTAACATGGGCTCCGAAAATTTCAGTACACTAAACAAACCGTCGTTCGTAAAAAGGAAACATATGCTAGTTTATAGATTATTACTTTTTAGCTAAAAGTCTTTTTTTTTTACCAGAAGCCCAAATTCGTAAAAGAGGTATGTCACAAGCCACTTATATAAGGTTAATTGTCAGATTAAATAGGACGAGAAGCGCATCAAAAAGATAGTATAGTAAAAAAGTAATAAATGCAAAATATTTGTACTGGGTTGGTTGCCGATGCATAACTGTAGTACCGTCTTAGGAAGAATAGCATTGCCGACGAAGAAAAGGGAGACTGGAATGACCATGCCTGGCTTAATAGTCGTAATCAGCAACTTATACACAACTGCAGTTTTTACAACCCTTGAGGTTCGAACCCGAGGTCTAACAGGACCCGCAGCGCGATCGGCGAGTGTCCCAACCTCAATAGTAGGTCTTCCAGGCATGGAGACGGTGAAATTGATCTGTGGTCTAGTTTATTGAGCACAAATCCAGTTTACCTCGCTTTGAGGGCCATTTATGGCTCGCACCAATTGCGAGGATAGTTTCGAGAATTGATTGGAGGTCGCAAACAGAGGGAGTTTTCTCGTAAGCGCACTATCTTGCACAATTATGGTGTCCATTTACCTCTGGTGAATGCTGTTATAACCAAAGGCATCCTCCACGATGTTGACGAAAACCTCGTTCTCCGTCGTTGACTGCCATCAGGCTCACTCAGCGTATTCAGTCTTTTCGGAACTGTTGGCTGTCGACAGTTATTGAATGTTTTAACGCGTTCTTGTAGGAAGTATTTCCCACGTATGACCACCTAGTCTCCCCTTTTGTAGGTAATTTTGCAAAGGTAAATACACTCCCAGAGTGGATTTTGATGACTGACGTAGTTAGCAAACAAAAAACGCCCTCTAATCAACCTTTTACGTCAAATAGCCTTGTCACGGTCTTTTGCAGGTGAAGGCGAAGCCTCATCTATTTTCTAATGCAAATGCTCCCCATGAAATAGCCTTGCCGGGCGTTTTTTATGCCTCAGGGGGGGAGGGTAATATGTCATCTTGCTTACTCGTGGACGGTTTTAGTCCGTGCTGTTTATTTCAAGCGTTGTTCTCCTAAATAATATGCCACAGAATGACCTTGAGTGAGGTCGGAAGTAATTGCCAATTAATCACTCGCCTCCCGTTGGCTCCTACTTTCCACTTCCGTTTGACGTCGATGGTGGATAAAAATAGTTTCGGCAGCATTATTGCAAGGCGGGGTAAAATAGGCTATTTTCGGCCAATCTTATCACACGGTTTTTTGTGGCACAAAACACCACTAATATACGGACCAAAATTTCCAAGAATGCACCCAATTTTCGCTTTTAAATGAAATGTGCGATTTTTCACACCTCGACTCGTCTTCTTTTCGTGAACAAAATCCTAGCTTTCATGTGAGCTTTTCTCGCTTTTATCAGTGGGCTGGTACAGTATTGCGTGCACCAACATGCTGTCTTGTCCTATGACTCTGCACAGCCTAGTCAACTACCCAGATGTCAGTTTTTACCCAAAAATATCTCGCTTTTATCGTAAGATTGGCTTTGGAGCAAATTATCCTTTTGCGCCTCAAATCTAATGAGAAACAATAATGCTGGCCGTGCTATTCTCTATATTTATGTTCTATATATATATATATATATAGACGGGTTGGTGTCACCAACTTGAAAATTTACGAGTAAAACTCCATTTCCCGAAGAGCATTTTTCTTTTCATTATACTATCTCGGGATGCAAACCACCTCTGTTATTCATATATATATATATATATATATATATATATATATATATATATATATATATATATATATATATATATAACACAAATATGTTGCTAAGAGTGCAACAGGCAAGACGCAGACAGCTGTTTCACGGTCATTACCGATCATCAGTACATCATATGCCTTGTGCAGTGAGGTACATAAACAAGCCAAACAAGTGCGTAACACTCACTAATGTGGTAAGGATCTCACTCGATCCCATTTGTCCGCCCGCCAGTTACCTACCGGCGATAAACGAACGTTGTGTCATAGGACACATACCTTATATATATAGCACAAAATATGTTGCTAAGAGTGCAACAGGCAAGACGCAGACAGCTGTTTCACGGTCATTACCGATCATCAGTACATCATATGCGCTTGTGCGGTGAGGGTACATAAACAAACCAAACAAGTGCGTAACACTCACTAATGTGGTAAGGATCTCGCTCGATCCCATTTGTCTGGCGGGCGGACAGGGATCGGTGAGATCGCCTACTGGGTGCGTGTTACCTGTCAACTTGTTATTACCTCACTGCCTAAAGATGATGTACTGCTGATCATGCCTGTATTGCTATGACCATGCTCTACTGTTACCATCTCTGCTCTATATTGTACTATATTGGTAGTGTCTATGACACTAACGTATCGGATCAGTGAATGAGCGATAGTGATGTGATGTTACGACTGTTTATACTGAACCTCACTGCACAAAATGCTATAGATGACTAAATGATTAACTATCTTTACATTACTACTATGCTGCTTTATATTTGCTATTACTATATACTAATGGTATGTGTCCTATGACACAACGTTCGTTTATCGCCGGTAGGTAACTGGCGGGCGGACAAATGGGATCGAGTGAGATCCTTACCACATTAGTGAGTGTTACGCACTTTTTTGCTTGTTTATGTACCTCACTGCACAAGGCATATGATGTACTGATGATCGGTAATGACCGTGAAACAGCTGTCTGCGTCTTGCCTGTTGCACTCTTAGCAACATATTTGTGCTATATATATATATGGTATGTGTCCTATGACACAACGTTCGTTTATCGCCGGTAGGTAACTGGCGGGCGGACAAATGGGATCGAGTGAGATCCTTACCACATTAGTGAGTGTTACGCACTTGTTTGGCTTGTTTATGTACCTCACTGCACAAGGGCATATGATGTACTGATGATCGGTAATGACCGTGAAACAGCTGTCTGCGTCTTGCCTGTTGCACTCTTAGCAACATATTTGTGCTATATATATATGGTATGTGTCCTATGACACAACGTTCGTTTATCGCCGGTAAGGTAACTGGCGGGCGGACAAATGGGATCGAGTGAGATCCTTACCACATTAGTGAGTGTTACGCACTTGTTTGGCTTGTTTATGTACCTCACTGCACAAGGCATATGATGTACTGATGATCGGTAATGACCGTGAAACAGCTGTCTGCGTCTTGCCTGTTGCACTCTTAGCAACATATTTGTGCTATATATATATGGTATGTGTCCTATGACACAACGTTCGTTTATCGCCGGTAGGTAACTGGCGGGCGGACAAATGGGATCGAGTGAGATCCTTACCACATTAGTGAGTGTTACGCACTTGTTTGGCTTGTTTATGTACCTCACCGCACAAGGCATATGATGTACTGATGATCGGTAATGACCGTGAAACAGCTGTCTGCGTCTTGCCTGTTGCACTCTTAGCAACATATTTGTGCTATATATATATGGTATGTGTCCTATGACACAACGTTCGTTTATCGCCGGTAGGTAACTGGCGGGCGGACAAATGGGATCGAGTGAGATCCTTACCACATTAGTGAGTGTTACGCACTTGTTTGGCTTTATATATATATATATATATATATATATATATATATATATATATGGAATGGATTGGGTATGACTGGCTGATGACGGCTAATAAGCCAGAAATGGCCATTCCGGTCTCCCTTGTCTTTGTCGGTTCCATTACATCATATGCTACACGTCGCTATGCGACCGCCTGTGAGGGCTCTAGTCTTAGCTCCAGGGCACAACGGAACATGCATGTTCCTTAAACAGATCGGTGAGCCCCACACTATCATATATATATATATATATATGTGTTCTCTATATTTATGTTCAATGAGTTGCCTCATGGCTGACCTGGCTGTCGTTATCATTACCTCATCTAGCCATGTTGACATAATTTTTCGCGTTTACCAGATAGTGGGAACACCTGATTGCTTCTTTCTGAGCCGGACACAAATCCCAATTCGTGTAAAAAACGTTTTCATTCCTTTTGGATGCCGTTCTGTGTAGGACAGGTTACTTGTTGAATTCGTTTAGAAGGTACTTGTTAATCTAGCTAATCTTGACAGTTTACTGTGCTCGATATTTCCTTCTAACACTGTTTGGCTGTACAAGGGTGTATGAACCCCCTTCCTACAGGGGGTCTTGTGTTTAATCCCCAGGGGTGCCTATTTCCGTGTCCTTACTTAAACCAATTCAACTGTAAACGGGATGCACCGTCTTCTGAAGTAGGTTGACAGAGTCACTTTGGTCATCAAAAAGGACATTGTTTCAGCGCTTGTCACATAACCTCGTAGCTTCCACTCTGGCAGATGGTAAGTCATGAGGCTGTGAAGGGCGAGGTCTCCACGCTCCCCTCACGACTGTCGTGTCCTAAATTTAACCTAAAACCCAAGACAAACCCTTCCAACCCTAACCCTGCCACTGTTTATTCTCATAATCTGGCAGTTATTGGCTGAACACTCAAACGAACACGAATCCAGGCTGCACTATTATAGCGTCTTTGGTACTTGAAAGCTACTCAAAATTCTCATATGTCACTTATCCCATACCTTTTTGACTTTTAGAGTTTTGAAAAAGCCGTCTTAATCGCCATTTCGGTGGTGTCTATGACATTGGGATTTTTTGGAAAAAAAGACTGAATCGTTCTGGGCCGACATTTCGCTTAAGCCCTCTGTTTAACACTCCGAGAATTTCGACTATTTAAGGACTAACACAGTTGGAACACGAAAATGCCTTTTAGTAATCATCTATTTCCACTTCTGATCTACAAACAAAGTCACCTTAATCATCCGATATCTAGTCATTGAAATTATCTAGGATGGAACGGGCAGGGAACCGTATTCACCTGTTTTGGGTGTTCCGTTTTTGTCTTCAATTACTACACTCTTTATTCGATAAACTCTTCGTAGACTCGTGGAAACAAGACGTGTTAACGCATTGCGGCAGGCAAGAGGGAAAGTGGACTGAAACACGAAAATGTCCAGGATACCGATTTTTTGCTCAGTACTTAAGACAGTCACTGCAACCAGTCACTAGCTGAAAAAAGGAAACACCGTCAGGTTAAAAGTGGACTGCAACATCTTGACATGCAGTTACAAATTCAATCCAACAACAAACTACCGAGAGAGTGGTGTTAAATCTCATGGGTGAATCAGACAACTCCGGAGGTCATTCCACCGTACCAATGTTGTGCAACGTAGCAGAATTCAGCAATGGTAGTCGTCTGAAATGTCTAAATACGACTTTTTGCAGATGCACTGCCCACTCTTTTGTAAAAGGGCTCGAAAATGTGCCCAAAAGGCGCTGGTGTGTCTGCAAGCTTACTGTGGCACGTGAGCGTTCGTCGCGCAGTCGAAAAACCACACGAAACAATGACAACAACCCTCTCCCTATCCCCTTTCCCCGCTCCCACACTGCCAGGGCAAATCCGCTGGAATGTTTGTTTCCGTTCAGACAAAAGGGTCGCCCATTCTTGATACAAGGGGGACATCGCAACAACCGCATATCTGAGCGTAGGCGCTGGATGCACTTTCTTCTGAAGTAAGGTGACAGAATCACTTTGACCATCAAAAAGGCCATTGTTTCAGGGGTCGTCTCATAGTCTCGGCTCTTCCACTCCGCCAGATGGCAAGTTATGACGATGAGGTTTACACGCCCCGCCCCCGCACGTGCGGCAAGCACACACAGAACACAGTCTTCTGACCGCCACTTCCTTCCGCCCTGTAAAGTGGGAGATGACAACGTGAAGACACCCTCGTTGGCGTCAATGCCGACTGCTGGACTGCGTCCTCGTCAGGAGACTGGATCACTGTGAGGTGCTAATGACGAAGACGATACATGGTACGGAATACTCGACAGGAAATCGTGCTGCTAATGCAGATTCACAGGTTGGAATCTCAACACGGCATAATAACAACTCTGTCATCGTCCTCTTTACTTCAGACTGCCAGTCTGTCAACTCTGGCTGCCTGGAATGTTTATTTTTTAGACAGCCCAATGGCCAGACAGGTGAACAGCTCTGCTTGTCCATAAACTTGTTCGAGCAAAGTGGGCATCGCGCCTCAAGGAGAACTGCATCTTTGACCAAAAACCCTTTGTCATCAAAAACAACATAGTTTCAGCAGCGGTCTTATAACCCTACGATTGCCACTCCGTGGGGAGAAATTCGTGCAGTTGCCACCGTCTAGGTGTCCACCTGATTTAACCGAGCCCCAAGTCATGAAAATATGAAGGGTGGCTTTTACGAAATTTGTACGTCGTTCCGGGGGCGTCCTAACTGATAGCCCTTGGTAGCTTCACTGCCTCTCCTGTTTGAGGGTCAAGAGCGGGCGGTAATAGTAAGTCCCTACGGCCTCGAAAGGGGCAACAATTGGCCGGATGCTCGCAGCGCGTCCGCTACGGGAAGAAATGTCGGTGGTTGGTCTCTACGCCACCCCCTTCACGGGTCCCATCAAGGTTGGCGATACTGTGAACAGCGGTGGGTGCAGACAGTCATGCCAAAATGTTGATGTCGGGGATAATTTACTGGGATGGCTCACGTGCCGAACAGTAGGTCAGTCTCTGAGGCATATAGGGACAAATGGCATTAAGAACGGTTGTGTCATCGCCCCCCACCATCACAGTGGGGCATGCTTGTGTACTCGCCCACTTCTTTCTGGAATGGGCTGCCAGGCCTTGTGTGCGTGTGTAGGCTGGTCGTTTAGCCCCTGCGCCCATCGTCTTGACTTTGTCATGGTATTGGGAAAAGCGGTGAGCGTGGGAATAACGAGTAGGACGGACGATCTGACCGTCTACTTAACGGTACAGTACTTTAGGCGCAAGCTACCACTGCATCCGCGTATGGGCAGTGTCAGATTCTATGCACGATCAAGGGTGTATGTCCAATCTAAATTTCAAAGACTACTACAAGGCAGACGTAATTGACTTGAAAAGTTATTAGGTGCGCGTCTGAAAGGGGTTTTACTGGACTCTTCATAGCGGGTGGCGCGGGTACTTCATAAAATGGTAGATAGGCGCTCACCGATCGTTCACAGGACTCGCTCGTCCCGTTATACCTTGGGGGTCACCCTCGAGCCCTGCCAGTAGCCACACAGCGGCTAGTAGTAGAGGCAGATTAACGATGCCGACAAAGACAGGGGAGGCCGGAATGGCCATTTCTGGCTTAATAGCCGTCTTCAGCCAGCCATTCCCAAACCCAAGTGGTTCCTCACCAGAGAACCGAACCCGCGACATTTTGATCAGGAGTCCAGCGCTCAAACCCGTGAGCCATGAGCACGTTGTCTTGCCGGTTTCGATCGGGAATATAAACAATGGTAGGTAGGTGCTCACCGATCGTTTAATGGACTCACTTGTCTTGGTGTGCCTTGGGACCCACACAGCGGCTACTATTATAGGCAAAATGACATTACTGATCTCCTGGAATTGCCTCAACTTCCAAGTTGAACTGCGTTCTAACTTGGTTGCCTGACTGATTCTCTGAGCCTTTTTCAACTGTCTTTAGGCTAGTGAGGCTCCGTAAAAAACTAAGTCACTGAGATTTTTTGCTGCAAGTTTAGGCTGAACATTCTTTTATACATTTTATCCTCGTACCCTCGCTCCTTGCATATATTTTAACCGTACCTATTCCCTTAATTTGCCGCCCTTTTCTGGTGGCGGTGGCGACGATGCTTCCCCCCTTCTATCAGCGTTTCCATTTTTTTCCCGTCTACCTGACGGCAGCCTTGTCTATTTAACTCTTTAGCCCACCCCGTTGCCGTAGTTGGCTCTTCCCACTTCTCGGCTATTGGAAGATCGGCTTGCCATCCTCTCCTTTTGGGTATATCAGATAACACTATACGGGAGCGATGGTAAATTTGCGGAAGGGGAGTCCCGACAAAGGCAAGAGAAACTGGAATGACTATATCTGGCCCGTTAACCGTCATCAGCCAGCCATACCCAACCGCAGGTTAAGGCACCTGAGATTCGAACCGCTTACCGTCGCGTATAGTAATTATCATAGGAACTGGCGTCTGCTGATCGGTTTTAGGGGCCTGTTTCTCCCTTGGTGACTTGGGGGCTCAATATACAACCCTCGCAGGCGGTTGTATAGCGACCCGGAATATATGCATGGGATCACCCACGACGGCTCTTCGTTGGGCCTTATTAGCTGATCGATTCACACCCATGATAATAAAAAAAGTGTCGTTGATGCCTTTTTTAATTTCTTTCGTGCAACTACTGCGATGTTAATGCACTAAAAACACGAGGTCTTAGTCCCTTGCAGGACACTGCTTACCAACTAAACATGCACAGCATAAATGGATGGTGTCTCACCGAATCTAATAAGATTCGGCTTCCCAGCAAAGCCGTTCAAGCCATAGAGTGCCTTTACTTTGACCGGCTGTTTGAATATTCCCTTTTTTCGTAGCACGCCCTAAGAAATGTTCTCTGTGGAGTTTGGTTGGTGCACTTTTCATGAACCAAAAAACATTGAAGCACAATTTATTTTTCTGTTTCACCAGGCTTACGACAAAAGATCTCGTTAAATGAGTATTCATTTCCTTATTGGGAGATTAAGGGAAAAATACAACCTCATTTTTTTGGGTTTTCTGTCGTTTGCATTTTACATCACCAAACCAGACTGTACCTAGTGGTTTTCCTCAGGGCTCGACTCTCGGCCCCGTACCCTTCATCCTTTATTTTAATGATAGCCTTCAGGAACTGGACTGTGGTAAGGTCATCTGCATCCAACTACCCATCATTCCACTGACAGCATGACAGCATATAAACTAAAAGGCACTCAAACTCCCGTAGAATATCCGCCGATGAATCTCCGTGTTGGAATATAGAGCAATATGAAGCCATCATTGCAATCCGTTAAGGCTGCAAACATTGCCATGGGGTACTGTACGCGTTTGTAGCTTTCGATAAGGATCTCTTTTATAAAGTTTACGGCACCTTTTTTTGACCCCACGTAGAATCTGACATACAGGCGTAGCGGCCATGACTCACAAACGACAAAATATATCTCCAGAAATTGCAACGTCCTGCAGCAAAGCTCGTAAGGGGTCCAAAATACCACCCTCGTACAGAAAGATTGAAATGCCTCAGTATACCTCCTCTGTATTACAGGCAGCTTAACGTCGATCTTTCTTAGTTTACACAATAATACATGGCCTTGAGCAAGGGCTGCGTTTTGAGCACGTTTCAGTGGCATCTCTCGCCTCATCTTCATGCGCTCAATGCAGCTGCGTATGAAAGTGCCTAGGCTAAACTCTGCTCGGAATTCTTCACGCAACGGGTAGTACAACGATGTAATGATCTCTGTCAATAAATCCTAGAGGCGACGTCCTCACAGTTCCTCCAGAAACGTTCGGCAATCTGAAACATATCGAGGTACCACGTCAACACCAGACACGAGTTTTCTTAAAAAACACTTCTACTTACATTTTGTAAATACTATTTCAATGATGACAGTTTTTGCTAATGCGTGTACAGATTTAGATAACGTGCCGTGATGTTAAAATAGGATTTTCAAAGGTATTGCCTTCTACTCTCTGCAAGTAAACTGAAACTTAGCAAACGTTTTTTTTACATCAGTTTTGCAGAGTCTCTCGCGAGATATCCCAAGGAAAAATTGCCGTCGATCCTTTTGTCAATTCAGTCAAGAAAACAAAAACTCCAGAGGTTGCTACGTGATTTTGAGCAGCAGATATGGCTTCTAAATCGTAAGTTGCTTTCGCTTAAACTCCTACCTAAATTAAGATTTATATGGATTTGCACTTCGCTGTAAACGTCGAATGTTTACTGTGAAACCAGCACACTTTGCCGATCGTAGGTAACTTGTTGCCTTAACTTTCTGTGAGGGACTTTCTGCCAAATCTGCAATGGGCGTGGGTTAATCGGACCCATACTTAATCGTTCAGCCGCTTATTCGTAGTACGTTTGGAGGAGCTGACGCAGATGATATTTACAATCAGTAATTAATCTCATAACCTGTTAACCGAAATTCTGGAACGAGTTTTCGATTAGGAAAGATTGCTTAGGCGGGACCTTTATATCGGTATTTTTTTCGGCTCAATCGCGTAATGATTCCAACACGCGAGGGTTTTAACTTTTGAATACATTTATTATCGGCCGCCTGCATGCTCTTCAAGAAGTATGCATTTTTATATGAATTTTCCATGGCCTTATAAATTTAAATATATTTTATCGACAACGTACAAAAATTCTTTTCGTTCTTCTTCTTCTTCTTCTTCTTCTTATTATTATTATTATTATTATTATTATTATTATTCATACCCGAGGACATGTTTTAAAACGTTCCCCTGTTCTGCCGTTGCATTTACGTTCAAAGCTGTAAACCTTCAGTGTAAGGAAAAACAATCATTTTTTCTGCCATTAATAATATAGCATATAGTGCCAATAAATTTCTGTAATGAATTGGGGGCTATGTTGTATACTTCATGAGAAAATTACTAAATGGACGGATACGATGCTATTTGAATAAAAATTTCATGGCCTCAAAAAATATAATAACTATAAAATGTTTTCAACCGCAAAATAGCCTTTCTTTGATTTTAACCTTTGAGGAATAACTAATTGACTGTAAAATTAGTCGAGGAGAAAATATCTGAGCATTTTTCTATAAACTATATGTGCATTTAGAAGCGCATCCAAACTATTCACAAATAGGCATACTACTTAAGTAGTCATTTTTAACGAGTGAGGTTTTGCGGGCGTTTCTCAAGAAACGCATTCAAAGTGGGCATCATGGTGTATCATAAATCTCATGGGGTTATGACGCACGATGCTCGATTTGGCAACACCAGTTAGGTAGTCACGTCTAATCGAGAACGCGTTTCGGAATTGAGATCGACATTTCGTTCACAGGCTGTAGTACCGCGAACTTCCTCCGTCTGCTTGACCGATCACTTGACATAAATGGGCCTGTAGGTTTCGCATCCACCACTAGGGGTGGTGGTGGGGACTGTAACTGACGTGGCGACGCACATAGGTAAGTGGGTGCGCCATTCGGACACTGATGCTAATGATGGTGGTGTCATCTTCTCCGGCAGGTATAACTTCATCGTATGGTGGCAGGCTTTTGAGGGGGCGGGAGACCAACGGTTTGGATTCATCAAAAACTTACGTTGACTTTTCTGGTCGTGCATTCCCACTATTCACTTACAAACAACCCATGTGTCAAAAAAATATTCAACACCGACCGACAGAATTGCCCTTCCGGGTCTAAACGGCAGCCCACCGCATCATACTAATCTTTTCCGATCAACGAGAAAAAAGGATATGCCATATTGTGCGATCACACGCACAACGACAACAGGAGAATATGCTAGAAAATAGGTAGTACTCGAGGGACACCAGGTAACCTCGTAAAAATTAAAATGAATAAAGGGCTATCTAGCAGTTGAGGCATTGTTAACTTGTTACGGTCTGCTAGAACATCAGGGAATTGAGTTAGCCACTAACTTGGTCTACGAGCCTTTTGAATCCATTTAGACCGATTAATACGAGCCAGTTATATTCGAAACCACATACTCACGAGATGCCTCAGTGCACAGAATGACTGGAGGATTTACTGGCACACATGCCACATTCTCACCGTGGTGGCTGGTGATTAACACATTTCCGTGTTTTATAAGGGTATGATTATGTCCAGAAATATTTGAGGAGGAAGAAATAACCTGCTATTTGCATACTAGAATGGCCTGAATGAGTGGAAAGGAAGTTCTGCTTGGCACCCAGCTTTACACTTTTCCGCAATTTCATCGTTCCTAAACTGCAGCTACCTATGGTAAAGCTGTTTCACGTTTGTATATCGCTTACTTTATGATATACAGACCAACTAAAATATTATCCAGTTCCTAGATCGCGAGATTCACGCGTTCGATATGTAAGACTGCCTATAACCCATAATCTAATCGTGCCTAGGCAGTGCATATTACTTCCGCAGTCTGGTTATAGCCGAGGCTTATTACAATTTTACATAGCTATCACCGTTCGCGTTGGTTCTTGCAGAAACTAATATGACAATTTTAATTTTTGTTGTTGGTCCAGAAATTGTTCGTCTCGCGGCTAGTGGCCATCGATAAGTCAAGCCTGCGGGAGAAGGATGATGCTCCGGTTGTGCAAAAATCTAATTGAGCCGCGACTTTTCAGGGCTGTATTCGCAAAGAACGATTTTCTGAAAAGATGAGCTTCCGTACTATCTTCACTCTAAAGTGGACATCTCCCATAACTCTACTGGTACACCAGTTTATGGTTAAATTAATGCACCGGAGCATTATCTGTTGGTGGATAAAGCACGTTTCATGTTCTAATACTGCTATAACTTGTGGCCTATCTTCCTGATGGATATCCGACCACAGCTGAAAATATTACCGCTGCAGGTCCGTGTCTGCTTGCTTGTCAGACCCGATAATCCTATAATTTTTGTCTGACTTTCCATAAGGGTCATTGCATTATCCGCAATTCGTGGATTGAATGCGCATTTTGCAGAAAGCCTAATAGGTTGGCCGTAACTTCAGGTTTCTTATCATGGAGGATACTTCGTGACCACTTTCCTGGCACGATTTTATCTTCGGACGCCCAGCAATCTCTCGTAGATTGTTTTTCGCTTGAAGTTCGGACACCGTTCCAGTGCCTGCTCAAGCGATTTAAGACTGTGGCAAGTAGTCAGAAGCCCGATGATGAATTCTTTATAAAAATACACAAATTTATAAAACCGTCCAGTTATCCTCTGATCTTCGGTTAGCCCACCGCTTCGGTAACAGAGGCAAGGTGTGCAGGTTTAATTGATTGCCTTTTGTTTCATTTGAGCCTCTTTTCGGACAAACGTTGCAGACTCGGGTACGCTGAAGACAAATATTAATTATATGTCTTGGTTGTTATTCCAAATCACTTAAACTTGTTGAATTGTTTTTAGAAAAACCGCCCTCGAAAATTGATCGTGACCAACGAAGAAGCGAATACAGCTCTTACCGGTCCCTGAAACAGCGCCTTTTTATTGTTGAAAAAATGATAGAGTCTCCGGAAATATCGGCCAAAGAACTGGCCACTCTTGCTCAACCGATCGGCCGCTGCCATAGAAAAAAAATCTCCAATGGATCACCGTCACATACTGTTAAAAATTCTTCTGTTTGCCAGCCAATTCCCCACAAGGACGAGTGCTTAAAGCCGCTTGAGAATCCACCAATTCACTCGAAGTCGGATTGCTATTCAGCATTTTCGTCTCCCTCTTCCTTCCTATCTTGATTTATTCCCCATTTTACAAACTAAATTTAGTGACATGACCTGACTACTATGTCTTGTCTCTGCGTTTGCTTCGTCTTTCTTTTGGAGATGCCAATCGTTTCCTAATTTTTACTACAATACTTTCTATGTCATTGCATTTAAAATTAATTATTTGCATTTATTTTACCGACGATTAGTTGTACTTGTTGGTTTGTTTTACTGATGTGCTCATTTGTTCATTAGGCTTATCGCTCTAATAAACTGCAAGCATATATCCACTTATCATTGCATTCACCGGATCTTTGTTTTCCGCGTTCTCGCCCGTTTGCGTGGTCCGGTATCTCGTAGAGCAGTTGGTGGGCACAAGCAGTAATAAACTAAAACATTCATTTATTAGCGTGACTACTGGTTGATAACGCCTATCTTCCATAAACTACCATACAACACGGCCCAAATGGGCAGCATTAAAACCGCCTCATGAATCCTAGCCTCGGAGTGTAGCAGCGGCTAAAATCCCATACCATATATTAGTGGTTAGGGGCATTTCGATCGGCCACAACAAATATGAACTTCAGGAAAACGACCAAGCTGCATATCAGATAGGGTAAATATTGAATTCCAAAGTTAACCTAAAGCTAGAGCATAAGTCAGATTTAGGTCTTAGTTAACGAAGACTGTTAAGTCGCATTTCTTGCCCTTTCAAGCTTCACTGGGTTTAGGCGTGGTAGTTACCTTCCGAAATTACTACGTGCAGCACTACGGTGAGACTCGGGTAATTTCTCGGAGTACGGCTGCAGTTGTCTAGGTTGATATTTCGCCGCCGTCATTCCAGTCTCCCTTGTCTTTGCCGACAATATTTAAAGAGAATGTTATTCGATTTAACACGCTGGATAAATTCCAATTCTAGCAACGAAAATTACACTCGTAACCGGTGTCCAACTTCAGAAATTTGAGCGAGTCCCTTACTATGGGTTTTAGGGGTGTATACGGTTTCAGAAAACAAACGATATTAAATTAATCTTGTAATCAAATTGTTTAACTCAATACGTTATGGATTAACCAGACTCAGGAGTCCGAATGCAATTCAGCTTTTCGGGATGTTCAACGCCTAGTTGTCCTTGGAGAACATATGAACTATGAGATCGACCACACGGCAACTGTAACCGTATTCATTGTCGTACCATGAGATCAGTTTGCAGAAGGTATCATTCAGTGAAAGACCAGCTTTTGCGTCAAAGGTGGAAGAGGCAGTGCTCGTCCGGAAATCCATGCTCACCACTTCGTCTTCCGTATATGCAAGAATTCCTTTTAGACCAGGACTTTGAGCTGCAGCTTTAACAGCCTCTTTAATTTGGTCATAAGTTGCAGGTTTTGCTAGTTTGCACGTGAGATCCACGACAGAAACATCCGGACAGGGTACTCTGAAAGCCATTCCAGTCAATTTTCCATTCAATTCGGGGATAACCTTTCCAACTGCCTTTGCTGCGCCGGTCGCTGCAGGAATTATGTTTTGGGCAGCACCTCTCCCATCACGCCAGCCTTTGGCGTTCGGCCCGTCGACAATTTTCTGGGTTGCCGTATACGAATGGATTGTTGTCATTAAGCCCTCAACCATTCCAAAGTTTTCATGGATCACCTTAGCTAGAGGGGCAAGGCAGTTTGTAGTACACGAGGCGTTTGAAACGACGGTCATCGATGGATCATACTTTTCCAGGTTGACACCACAAACGAACATAGGGGCATCCGATGAAGGGGCACTTATGATAACTTTTTTGGCTCTGTTATTTTTCAGGTGAACCTACAACATAGCAGTAAAAAACATTAACATACCGAGGCCTTGTCCACAGTCGTGTTATACCGGTCGATTCCACAACGTAGTATGCACCGTCTTTGTCCCACGGGATAGCTTCAGCGTTAAGCTCCTTGTAAACAGAAATTCGATGACCATTGATAACGAGCTTTCCATCGCTCATCGAGACGTCTCCAGTGAATGGTCCGTGAGTTGAATCGTACTTGAACATGTAAACCATGTATTTCAATTCAATAAAAGGATCATTAATGGCTACGACATCAATTGTGCCTTTGCACATAGCCGCACGTAAAACAAGACGACCAATTCGGCCAAAGCCATTGATTCCGACTTTAGCCTTGCTCATCCTAGGTGATGAAAGTGACAAGTGAAGAAGGTAATACGCTACCGTGAGCTTCTCACCTGGATATCCACGCGTTAAAACAAAAGTATTGGTAATGACCTTCGGGATAATCGAAAATGATTATTGTCGAGTTCTGATGATTAATACGATCAACCTAATAGTGTTTAAACCTTGGCATCTCAAATTTAAACTCTTTTATAATTTACGAACGTTTGGGGCATATTCGTGGATTACTCGTTCCGTCCTTACCTGTTATAATTCCGTATATATATAAGGAAGATAGGCGGAGCCTTTGAAAACCCTTTTTACAGATAGACGCTAGAAAAATATGCAAATGTAACATGGCGATAGCAGTTTTAGTATATCGGTCATTGCTGCCGACTAAATATATGTCCATCAAGTAAAAATTCATCAAGTATTCTTTTAAACATTTCAACGCTTTCAGCCTGAACAATCGAAGTTGGCAGTTTGTTCCATTTTTCAATCACCCGTTGCGAAAAGAATTTGGCCCGCACTCCAAGCTTAGCATGGTTTCTTTTCAGTTTGTTTTGGTATCCTCAGAGACTTGTCATGTTTGCCAATTCGAAAAAGTCGGACATCTGAAGAACACAATCAACTCCTCTGACCAATTTGAAGACTAAGATCATATCCCCTCTGTAATGCTTATAAGAGAGAGGAACAATTTTAAGTCTTTCTAGTCGGCCCTCATAGGGTAGGCATTCCAATCCGCTGACTAGTTTTGTCGCCCTCCGTTGAACTTTCTCCAACAAAACGTAGTCATGTTTTATCCAGGGGTGCCACACCTGAACGCAATATTCCAACACCGGCCGGATAAATATTCCAAACACGCGACCAAAAGCTCTCCGTAAAAATTAACGAAGGAGCTCCTGATTGCTGCTAAGATACACATAGCTTTCTTTGCTATATTTGCACAGTGCGACGAGGGTTTGATAGTGGGTGTTATCCATATACCAAAGTCCTTTTAGAATATTAACCTCCTTTAGCTGGTGACCACTGCTGTGTTTGTGCACATATTTCTCATGTAAGAATGCTTTGATAGTGACCTCTGGGCTCTTAAAATAAAAAAAATATTTACTGGTTATTAATCACATTAAGATTGGAACGGCCATGCAAAATATTCAGTTCAGTTCATTGAGGGAAATAGACAGGAACGTTTGATTATCCTGTTTTGCAACTTGAGTGTGGTGTGAAGAAAAACTATATGGGTAGAAATAGTTCAAAAATGACCATAAAATATGTTAATTGGGTTTAAGTTTTCAGGGCTATGTTAAATCCCTCGTCATTGCGTCTCAGTTATAAACCCAAATTTGTAAAGTTTCCTTTAAAGCTCTATAGAGCTGGTGGCATCACAAAACTTGTGCCACGGTTTGACCACTCTGACAGAGAAGGTGAACTTGCCAACATTCAGTCTGACCGGCTGAGTCCGTAGACCGCGGAGGATGGTAGAAAATTAAATAACTTCCTTGAAAGCCCGGCAGCAATTAAATAAATAAATTGTATATTTATGGCCCAGAGAGCCCCGTCATTACAGCAATTGAATCCTTTGATTGTGCGAAATTTCTGTAGTTGATCCCCATGCATTAGCTTATAAGTCAAAGAGAACAGATTTCTGCTTGCTTTGCGTTTTACATGTGGCAAGGAACTTTGACGCTGGACCATTTCCGTTACTCCCCTTGGAACTCTTTCCAGACCTTTCTTGACCTGTCCAAAGCCTCCAAGAATGTATAGGATATTCCAAGTGCGGCCTCACGAGTGTTCCAATAATCGTGTGAAGAGACTTTCATCCAACTCCACACGGTTCTCCTAATGTCGTGCAACACAGATATTGCGATCTTCGCCATTCTCAAGCCGTGAGAGGACGTTTTTAAGGTGGTGTTCGTCACCACACTGAGTTCCCTTTGGGTTGCCTCGTCTTGAATATCTGCATCGTTGAGAGAGCAGCAGCCTAGTTGGTGAATATAACTGGGTTTTCTAGGAAAATATTGTACACATATCGACATCAATCTGCCGAAGGCAACTACTTAAGTTTGATCTGCAATCTACCTTCGTCTGTACGAAAACATACGTTCAGATTTTCGTGTCGTTAACACAAATTTCTGCTTCACAGCTAAAATCTCTGACACAATCACACACACATGGCAGTTCAACCGTCGATTTCGACGAGGTCCACCGTATGCTCCACACCAGGTGGTGCAGGGACGGTCACTTGCGCGTGAATTAGTTTTAAGTGATAGTAGCCTTGCGCTGCAGCTACCGCACTCTCTCTCCTCCTCCCCCACCTGAGCCCGGTGTCAAGACAGAGTCAAGAAGACCAGAGGCCGGAGAGGACGCAGGTGGTTGGCGCGGCCGGAGCCACCCCTGGGCTTACCACCACACCTGGCTCGGATCCCACGAGGTGGGCGTGCCATAAAGGCCACATTCCGAAGGAGCCATTGCAACCTGACTCTCTGTCCATCAGTCAGCCACTCCACACACAAAACACACATTGGGCTGACCACGCGGTCCGAGTTATCCCGTCAGTTGGCATCCTTCCAAGCCACGGCTTTTAGCGCACCGTGATAGTTTCAAGCGTGTCAGATTGTTTATAGTGAGGAACATGCGCTGAGCTGTCGACCTCACACTCTCCCCCACCCCCACAATCAGACCACTGTCCGAGCCGGTCAGTTGCCTGATGTGGGAGTGGCGCATTGTTTGATGGATCGGCGTTACCGTCTTCGCGCGCCACAGCACGACCTGGCCCCCATAACGCACACACCAGGATTCACAAACTCAGGGGATATGGAGCAGCCATCGCCGTCTGACTCCCAGTCCACTGGTCAGCCACTCGACACACACAGCACATACACTGAGCCAACGGTGTAGTCTGGTGGAAGCGTCAGATTGGCAGATTTACCAGCCACGGTTTCTAGGCAACCGTGATATACTCTGGTAAATGGTGATTGTGAGGGTGTTGTCAATGTATTGGTGTAGGTAGTGTGCACTGATGTAGCAAATCCTCCGGTGGTTTACCGGAGGTTGTCGTGGAGGCGCATGTGTCCTAATAGGCCCATGCGGTGTGTAAATGTGCGGGAGCAGTGAGGGCAGTGGAGGCGGCGATCTCTGCTGTGTGTTGGAGCTCCAGACACTGGTTCACCAGTCTCTGTACGATGGATTCGCAAGTGACCGACCAGGCCAATGCGTGAGGTGAATGTGCGGTTGCAATGAGGACAGTTTAGGAGAGAGTCCCCATCGCTGATGGTGGTAGTGGTAGTGACAGTGGTGGTTGTGGGGGTAACACGTGCTGAGCATTGTGATGCGGTCTGAATGATGGTGGGACTAGTGGAATTGATGCCAGGGGTGAGGGTGGAGGAGTCCGAAGGAGGGTTGACAGAAGTAGACGTAGAATTTTGAATTGTCAGATTGTTGATGCATTCTTCCGAAGATCTCCGACTAGGCCGATTCGCGCGCGGAAGGTGCGGTGACAGCGCGGGCATGTTGGAAGGGCCTGGGCATTGGCGATGTTGATCCGGGGCACTGGTGACTTTCATGCCGCTCTTTTGGTCTTGGCAGCGGCGATCCTGTTGGCTTCGTAGATTGCTGCCCCTGTCTTCACTGTTCTCCTCCAAGCTGATCGATTTCGGGCAAGGTCCTCCCAGGACTCCGGATTGATCTGCAATTGCTTCAGGGAGGTCTTCAGAGTGTCTTTGTAGCGTCGTACTTGACCCCCTTGTCGACGAAAACCCATGGCGAGATCTCCATAGAAGAGTCGTTTGCGGCGTAATCACAACCAGGATCGCCGTGCCAAGACAAAAGAGCGGCATGAAGTAGCGGTGCTTTGGATCAGCATCTGAAATGCCGGGCGCTTCAACATGCCCGCGCTGTCACCTTCGCGCGCAGATCGGCCAGTCGGAGGTCTTCGGAAGAATGCATCTAACAATTCTGGTGTAATTCTACTTCTGCTTAAACCATCCTTCCGGACTCTTCGCCTCACTGGCGTCAATTCAACTAGTCCACAGCATATTGAATGCATCACAATGCTCAGCGTGTTTTAACCACCACTGTCACTACACCACCATCAGCGATGGGGGCTCTCTCTAAACTGTCATTGCAGCCGCAGTTTCCTCGTGGCCTGGTCGTTCGCTTCGTCCATCGTACAGAGGACTGGTGGTGGTGGGGCTCCTGCAGAGATCGCCGCCTCCGCCTCACTGCTCCCGCATTTACAGCCGCGTGGGCTGTTGGGACGCATGCGCCTCCGCCTCCGGTAAACCACAGGAGGTTTGTGATCGTTCGCACTTACCCATTGCATTTGACAACTTCCCTCAATCATTGCGATGTATCGCGTTGCTGCAAGACCGTGGATTGGTAATTCTGCCTTCGAGGCTTTCGGAACTTCACCGTTGGATCGATTGCTGTGTGTGATGGCCGAGGCCAGTGGGCTGGGAGTCAGACGGCGATATATCGCCATATCCTGACTTTGGCGAATCCTGGTGTTATTGTGCGTTATGCCAGGTCGTGCTGGCGCGCGAAGACAGGTAACGCCGATCTGTCAATACGCATACTCCACCTCAGGCAACTGACTGGCTCGGACGTGGTCTGAGTGTGCAGAGGTGCGAGGAGAGTCGACGTCAACAGCTCCAGCGCATGTTTCCTCGCTATAAAGCAATCATTGACAGCGCCCGAAACTATCACGGTGCGCTAAAAGCCGTGGCTTGGAAGGATCTGGCAGACGGGATAACTCGGACCGCGTGGTCAGCCCAATGTGTGTTTTGTGTGTGTAGCTGGCTGAGCGGACTGGACGAGTCAGGCCGCAGTGGCTCCTTCGGAATGTGCACCATGGCGCACTCGTGTGGGATCCGAGCCGAATGCTGCACGCCAGGGGCATCCGGCCGCGCCAGCCACCTGCATGCCCTCTCCGGCCTCCTGAAGTCAGCTAGCGGCTCTGTCTTGACACCGGGCTCAGGTGCGAGGAGGGAGAGAGCGGTGCTACAGCAGCAAGGCCACTATCATAAAACTAAGTCACGCGCAAGTGACCGTCCACACCACCACCTGGTGTGGGAGCATGGACCTCCGGTTGATCGAATCGAGCGGTTGAGCCGCCATGTGTGTGATGATTGGCAATGCGAGAGAGATTTTTAGCTGAAGTAGAAGCAGAAATTTTGCAGTGTTAACGACACCGAAAAGAGCTCTCGAACGTATGTTTTCGTGCAGACGAAGGTAGATTGTTGCAGGTCAAGCTAAGTAGTTGCGCTGACGGCAGATTGATGTCGATATGTGTGCTTTCCTAGAAAGAGCCGGTTACATATTCACCAACTAGGCTGCTGCTCTCTCAACGATGCAGATATTCAAGACAGAGGCAACCCAAAGAGCACAAGTAGTGGTGACGAACACGCTTGAAAGCGATCCTCTCACGGCTTGAGGAATGGCGAAAGATCGCAATATCTGGTGTTGCACGACATTACAGGAGAGCAGTGGAGTTGGAATGAAGAGTCTCTTCACGCGTTGTTGGAGTACCTCGGTGAGGCCGCACTTGGAATATCCTATACAGTCTTGGAGGCTTTGGACGGGTCAAGAAAGGTCTGGAAAAGGAGTTCAAAGGGAGTAACGAAATGGTCAGCGTCAAGTTCGCTTGCCGTGTGAAGCGCCGAAAGCAAGCAGAAATCTGTGGACCTCTTTGACATATAAAGCTAATGCATGGGGATCGGCTACGGTGTCGCTACTGACGTCTCGAGGATTCAATTTAGCAATGGCAGCGAACTCTCTGCAGGCGCATAAATACTGAATTTATTTATTTAATTTGACTTGCCGGGCTTTCAAAGGAAGTTATTTAATTTTCTACCATCACTCCCGCCGTCTACGGACTCAGCCGGGTGCAGACTGGGTATTTAGGCGAGTTCCACCTTCTCTGTCCAAGTGCGGTCAAACGCATGAGCACAAGGATTTTGTGATGCCACCAGCTCTATAGAGCTTTAAAAGGAAACACACAGGTGCGGGTTTATAACTGAGACGCAATGACAGAGGAGTTGTAACATAGCCCTGAAAACCCAAGCCAGTAACGTATTTTATGGTCAGTTTTTGAATAACACCTACCCATATAGTTTTTCTTCACACCACACTCAAGTTGCAAAACAGGATAATCAAACGTTCCTGTCTATTTCCCTCAATGAACTGAACTGAATATTTTTGCGGCGTTCCATCTTTATGTGATTAATAACCAGTAAATATATATTTTAAGAGCCCAGAGGTCACTATCAAAAGCATTCTTACGCAGAAATATGTGTGCACAAACCCAGTGGTCACCAGCTAAAGGAGGTTAATATTCTAAAGGACTTTTGGTATATGGATAGCACCCACCTCATCAAACCCTCGTCGCACTGTGCAAATGTAGCAGAGAAAGTGCTATGTATCTTAGCAGCAAATCAGGAGCCCTTCGTTAGTACGGAGAGCTTTTTGGTCGCGTGTTTGCGAATATTTATCCGGCCGGTGTTTGGAATAGTGCGTTCAGGCGTGGCGGCACCCTGGATGAAAACATGACTGTTTGTTGGAGAAAGTTCAAAGGAGGGCGACGAGCTAGTCAGCGGATTGGAATGCCTACCCTATGAGGGGCCGACTAGAAAGACTTAAAATTGTTCCTCTCTCTTTACTACAGGATATGATCTTTGAGTCTTCAAAATTTCGGTCAGAGGAGTTGATTGTGTTCTTCAGATGTCCGACTTTTTCGAGATTGGCAAACATGACAGAGTCTCTGAGGGATACCAAAAACAAACTGAAAAGAAACCATGCTAAGCTTGGAGTGCGGGCCAAAATTCTTTTTCGCAACGGGTGATTGAAAAATGGAACAAACTGCCAACTTCGATTGTTCAGGCTGAAAGCGTTGAAATGTTTGGCGAAAGACTATGATGAATTTTGCTTGATGGACACATATTTAGCCTGGCAGCAATGACTGCCGATATACTCAAAACTGCTATCGCCCTGTTACATTTGCATATTTTTCTAGCGTCTATCTGTAAAAGGGTTTTCGAGGTCTGGCCCATCTTCCTTATATATATGCGGAATTATAACAGGTAAGGACAGAACAGATGAAATCACGAATATACTAAGGTTCGTGAGTCATAAAGGTTTGGTAGGATGCGGGTTTAAGCACTGTTGGTTGATCAGTGATGTCAGGCTCAGGCATTGTTTTCGGGTGTCGGGGTCATTGCTGTGTGCTGGTGGATGTCAGGGTGACTAAGGCCAAACTCGAATAACTGGACGGGCGGGCTGGTCAGATCAGTGGCTGTTGGGTGGATCTGGGCGTGGTGCGTGTGGCAGAGGCACATTGAATGGCGAATAAACGATTGAAATATGCATGGTTTCCAAGTACTGATTCGACTTCGCGGACCCATTCTGTTTCTGGAACGATGGAATGAGCGATGGAATCGTTATCAAATGATTCATCGTTTCATTTGAAGGCCATGCTGAAACATCGTGGACTGAGACGGTGCCACTAAGATGGAATGTTGGTATAAACATGGGACAGGGGCTCAGACATCATTGTGTTTTGCATGGGACCCGCACAAAATAACAGAACTTAAGGACCTCTCCATCGGACTGGTTTGACTGAACAATCGACATGATCAAAAATAGGTGGTAGTCGTTCAGCACTCATTCTAGCTATGCCCTCCTGACTAGGGTGGTCAGCACAGATGGGTGGGGCAGCAGGCTTTCGTCCGTTCTGTAGCCAGCAGCCCAGGCAATGAGCAGGGCAGGCAAGGCAGGGGCGTGGGAGGGTCTTTCACTTGGCCTGTTCATGCGTGAAGGTGGTTGAAGATTTATGGAATTAGAATGGGAGTGAGCTGGGGCTTAAGTGCCCTGTCCAGATATTAATTGGATACTGACAGCAGAAACAACATTGAGTAAAGAGCTGGCTGGGCACTCAGAAGTCTGATGCAAAGGTGGCATGGGGCAATTAGTTAGGACGACACTATCCTTGACACCAAAAGCTGGTCGCTCACTGAATGACTCATTCTGCAAAACTCTATTGGTGACTGTGAGCCGTTACTGGTTAGTCAGTCTCCTGGATATATAGGACAACTGAACAGAACATCCAGCAGACCCATTCGGACTATGAATCAATTCATCATAACATTAGAGTTAATGTTGAATTCTGATTAAATTTAACTAGTTTGTTTCCTGGAACCTTCTGCACTAATTCCATATGCTGAGACTCATCAGACCTGAAGTTGGATTTTCCAGTTGAAATATGAGGCGCTTCATTCCACTTCAATTGGGTATAAGCGTGGTAAATCAAAATGGCATTCTCATTGTAAAACAGGCACAAGACTGAGGCAATGAAATATCAACTGACACAATGTGTATAGAAATTGCAGTGCATGTGGGCACTGGAAAGGCAACTCTGCCTTCATGAGACTTGAAAGAACGAAGATATGATGCTGAGTAACCTAAGACCTTCAAACATGACTTGTATACAACAGGTGCTGATTCCACCATTTTCTCTGTGAGGTGTTTCATGAGTTCTGTGTTTGTGACCAGTCAATGCCTATGTGGGATTTTGACACTTCCTGCTCCAAGGCTTCTGGGATTACATGAGGCGTTTAATGGCTGTTGTGTTATGGTTTGCCATGAGAATAATTATCGCTTCACTTCAATAAATGAATGTTTGTTTATTACTGTACATGCCTGCTCTACAGACTGGATACTGTGGAAAACCAAAAGATCCAGGTGACCGTAAATAAATTGACCCTGGCATGGTTGTGACGATAAACTAATGTTAATAAACATCGTAAAACCTGCTAAAATACAACTTAATCATCAGTAAAATAAATACAATAATTAATTTCCATCTAATAACTTATAGAAAATATAATAAAAGATGAAACAATTAACATCAAAAGAACGAAGCAGACATAGAACCAGGTATATAGTAGATAGAATGAAATATGGATTTGATTTGTAAAATAGAATAAATCAAGGCCAAGGAAGGAAGAGGAGACAGAAAATGTCACTGACAATCAGCCTGAGTAAATTGGGTGGGACTACTAAACATTTAACTCGTGAAATTGTTGTGACAGAAGAGACATAACAGACAGTGATCATTGGAGTTTTCTGAGATGGTTGACCCAGTTCATGGCCTGTTTTCAGGAACTCTATGTTTTCATGACAAAGGCACTGTTCAGGATGACAGAGCAAACATTGTTGCTGTGATTGCGATCCAATTTTCAAGACGTTTTAAAACAAATTCTTCAAGATTTAGTGATTTGAACAACAACCGACATATAAACCAACTAGACTGGTATTCCGGCAGTGCACATTGGAAAAGAACAAATGAAACGAAACGGTCAATTCAACCTGTGCCGGCAGTGGGCAACAGTCAGGGATGGCGGACGGAACATCAGTGTATGAGATGGAAAATATACGGGCTTTACGAACTAGCACACAGTCGCCAGATGGTGGTGACAGTATGCGACTGCGGCAGCTGTCGGTGCTGGGCGTGAAGACAAAATAGTGCGGGAAAGTGATGCGGGCGTCCTCATGATTAGAGGCTGGTGCGATAGCTTCAGCGAACTTCGCAATGCGTTCGATAAGGTGCGGTGTATGCCATGAAGTGGAACAAAAGTACCGCGGGATTATCGGACGAACTGCGGACGTGGCGGCAGCGGCGCCGGCTGGCGATGGACATCCATCGACGGTACAGGGTGCCGGCGGCGGTAGAACGTAGTAACATCGCAGCCGTCGATATCGGTGCGTGGTAAACGCGGACTTCGTACCGTGGTTATGAGAATGTCAGGATGGTGCGAGCTCGCTGAAAATCGTGCGTGCGCGACGCGAAGTCAGGCTCGATGCGGGCACGAATATCGCTTTCCGCGGAAACGACGCATCTGGTAGGCGCGACGCAGGGCGGACTGGCTGGGAACGGCAAAATTGCCGTAAAGCGAACATTAACGCGACGATGACCGGCGCGTACGGTGGCAACCAAAACCATTTCAACGAACTGCGGAAGCTGATGGCTGCGGTTGGTGCAGCGGGTTGCCAGGCGTCGCGCATCGAACGTGCGGTCGGGGACTGGTGTGCGGTGATGCGTATCGCCAAAATGGCGTAACGCAACGTGAAACAAACTTTGCGGTTGGTGCGGAAAGAATGGCTGGTGCCCGGAGCTTGCTGCTGTTCGGGCATTTGACGCGGTAGCGGTTGGCTAACACTCGCTTCAATGTTTGCGGAACAATCGCACGCCGCCAGGCACGATGCCGTACGGTTGAGATGGCGGCGCGGCGTCTCGATGTTCGCTGATATAGGCGATGAACCGTTCCGGCGATATTAATCAATTCTGGTAAAGAGCACCGGTAGTTGAAGTGGCTCGATTCCCTGATGTTCCACAACG